>JAXFYN010001439.1:0-28606 GCA_036172215.1 Camellia granthamiana | reverse complement strand
AAATACACGTGCTCCTATCACCGGGATGAGGGTGCCCAGTGTATGTGATAAGGCACCTAAACCCACGGCAATAGCTGGAGTAACTAACCTTATTGCATTTCTTGTCTGCATAACAAAAGAAAACTTCACATAAGTACAAAAACCAACAACTCATGGACAAAAATATTTCTTGAGTTATTAAGAAATAATTAAGAAACTTTAAAACATCAACAAAACATTTCCAAAATTAATAAGATAATTCAATGGCCCCATAAAAGCAATGTCATAATGAAAAATTAGCAAAAATTCAAGACCTATATAGTTTGCTACTAAATCCAAGCCATAAGAAGCTCAAGAGAAAAATTAAATTTAAAAAGAGGAAGAGATGGAATTAATCTACTTCAATGCAGCACCTACTTGGGACTTGCATAATTTTTTACTCATTACCATTGTAAGTTCCAAAATAAAGAGTCCAAGTCAAATTAGAGTCTATATTATTAACAAGTTCAAAAAGAAACATTCAATCCATTATAGAAGAAATTTAGGTAAGTTTTCATAGCTTTAGGCACTTTTGGGGACAATGTGATGTAATTCTACTTGAGTAGCTTTTAACTCTGTTGAGCTCCCAACATTGGAAGATAAGTACCCAGTGTGCACCTTAAAATGAAGAGAGCGAGGCCTTATTTGCTTCAGGAACCTCCTGAAAATAGTTTTAATTGCTTCCTAATTGATAGAAAAATTAATTATATCAGTCCACACCATAAAGAGAATATGAGTCTTATATTTCAATACACAAAATATCTTCAGCACAGTTATATTTATACACAACTATTTGTTAACTCTAGTAACTAGTTAACTAAACTAACTAAGGTATAGTTAACATAACAACTTCCTAACTAACAAATCAATATACGTAACACGTGCACTAAGACCTATAACAACTTTAATTGATTTGGTGAGAAGTAGCTGTGAAACTGTATGTAGCTGTGACTTGTTTAGCAGCCACCCTTTCTCTGACATAGTGATAATCCACCTCTATATGTTTAGTTCTGGCATGAAAAACAGGATTGGAAGACAGAGAGATGGCAGGGATATTATCACACTACAAAGTAAGAGAAGAAGAAGGAACATGTACATCAGAGAGAAGTATTCCAAGCCAGCTTAACTTAGCTGCAGTGTGAGCCAATGCCCTATACTCAGCCTCAGTAGATGATCTAGCCACAGTAGGTTGCTTTTTAGCAGACCAGGACACCAAATTTGGACCAAGAAACACACAGAAGCCAGTAGTGGATCGTCTATCCAGGGAATTTCCTGCCTAATCAGAATCTGAGAAAGCATGGAGTGTAAGAGGTCCAGGACTAAATTGAAGACCATAGCCAAGAGTGCCTTTGAGATATCGGAGAAGCCTTTTGACCATAACAAAATGGCGAACAAGTGGTTGGTGTATAAATTGACAAGCAAAATTCACTGCAAAAGCAAGATCTGGTCTGGTGATAGTGAGGTATTGAAGTCCTCCCACAATACTTCTCTAGAGAGAAGGGTTGGAACAAGGTAAATTGTCATTAGGAGAAGAAGAAGCAACTTTAAGAGTCATGGGGGAAGAGTATGGCTTGCAATCAGCCATACCAGCTTTAACAAGCAACTCAGAAGCATACTTATGCTAAGATAAGAAATAGCCCAAAGAAAATGATGACACAGAGATGCCAAGAAAGTAATTAAGCAAGCCAAGCTCCGTCATAGCAAAAGCACCATGCATTTGATGAATCAAAGCAGTTATATAAGAAGAATCACTGCCAGTTAACAAGATATCATCAACATAAATGTGGAGAATAATAATGGAGTCTGCTGTCTTCTTGACAAACAAGGATGAATCACAATGACTAGAGATAAAACCACAAGATAGTAAGAAGGAAGAGAAGGTAGAAAACCATGCTCGGGGAGCCTGTTTAAGACCATAAAAGGGCTTTATGCAATTTGAAAACCAAGTTAGGATGAGAAGCATCAATGAAACCTTGAGGTTGTTACATATAGACTTCCTCCTCTAAGACACCATGCAAAAATGCATTGGATATATCAAGCTGCCTAATAGACCATTGAAAATGAAGAGCTAAGGACAGAAGAACTCTCACTGTAGGTTGCTTTGCAACAGAACTAAAAGTCTCATGATACTCAATGCCCTCAGTTTGAAGAAACCCTTTGGCTACTAACCTAGCCTTATATCTAGCAATGGACCCATCTGAATTTCTCTTGAGTCTATAAACCCATTTGCAGCTAATAGCAATTTTATCTGGAGGTAAAGGCATAAGAGACCAAGTGCCTTGTCTTTGCAAAGCTTGAAACTCATCTAGCATAGCTGCCTGCCATTTAGGAGATGTAGCAGTAGCTTGAAAAGTATCACGTTCAGTAGAAGGAGGAGAAGATGAAGAAGTGAGAAGATAGCCAGCAGAAAGAGGTCTAGACTTGGACCTAGTGACCATGAAATGTGTGTTTGAGGTAGAAGAAGGAAAAGGTAAATCAATAGAAATGGAAGAGATAGGAATTGTGGAAGTAGAAGGAGCAAGATCAACTTGTGCAGGACTAGAAGTGGTAGCTATAGGAGAACCAGACAGAATTGGAGTAGAAGTGGTAGCCATAGGAGAACCAGACAGAACTAGAGCAGAGGAATGAGGACTTTCAGCAGAGATAGAAGGAACTGTAGGAGAAGTAACAGAGTGTGAATTAGATGAACTAGTGGCAGGCCAAAAGAAAGTCTGAAGTTGAGACAAGGAAGGAGGTGTAGACTGAGGCAGAGACACAGATTGAGACTGAAAAGGAAAATGAGACTCATCAAAAATAACATGCCTAGAAACAAAGATATGACCAGTGGTAACATCAAGACATCTGTACCCTTTGGTAAAAGGAACATAGCCAATAAAAACACAAGGTAGAGATCTAGGCTGAAGTTCGTGAGTTGTGTAAGGTCTAATCCAAGGAAAACACCTACAACCAAAAACTTTGACAAAAGAGTAATCAGGGGAGTGATGAAACAGAGTTTCAAAAGGAGTAAGATTATTGAGCTTGGAAGTGGGAAGTCTATTAATAAGAAACACTGATGTGGCAAGAGCATCAAACCAAAAAGACAAAGGAAGAGCAGACTGATGCATGGGAGCAATAGTAGTTTCAATTAAGTGTCTATGCTTCCTCTCAGCTACTCCATTTTGAGCAGGAGTATGAGGACAACTAAGTTGATGCTTAATGCCCTTATCCTTTAAGAATTGTTGAAATTTAGTGGCTAAACATTCCCCTCCATTATCACTTCTAAGTACTTGAAGTTTAGTATTAAATTGAGTCTCAACAAAAGCCTTGAACTCAACAAATTTAGAAGATACTTCACTTTTATAGGTAAGAGGAAACAGCCCAGTAAACTTACTATAATCATCAATGAAAAAAGCATAGTACTTAAAATGGGAAACAGATGCATTAAAGGGTCCCCAAACATCAAAGTGAATAAGAGCCAATGGCTGATTTATAACGGAATTTGAAAGATGAAATGGCAACCTATGACTCTTAGAAACACAGCAATGTGTACACAGCTTATTGTCATTAGAACTAGGTACATTAATAGGCAACAAATTTTGAGATACAAGACATTGCAACTTATTACTAGAAGGATGACCTAATCTATTGTGCCAAATGGTCTTGTTGCAGGAAGAAGTAGAAGACTTGAAGCAAGTTGTGGTAAAAGTTGCAGGAGAAACAGATGAAGCTGATAGAGGATAAAAACCAGCTAAGTGAGGACCTTTATGAAGAATTTGCTTGGAAATCTTGTCCCGTATAATGAAACAATCAGCATCAAAAGTAATGGTGCAGTTGTTGTCTTTGACAAACTGATGAACATACAAAAGATTTGCAGAAAGGGAAGGAACATGAAGCAAATTATGAAGTTGAAAAGAAGTACATGGTGTTGGTAGCAAACCATTACCAGTATGACGAATAGGCAAATTAGAACCATCTCCTATAGTGACATGATCAGAACCTTGATAAGGCTGAAAATGAGTGAAGTTATTTAGATCATTGGTGAAATGATTGGTAGCCAATGTAGTTCATACTTCATTACTTGTGACACAATGAAGAACAGAAGTAAAAATGGATGAAGACAGAGTAGCAATAAGACAGCTAAGAAGATGTGCATCAACAGTGATCCATTGTGTGTGTGTTGGATTCACCACAGCATTCTGATTCCCATCAAGAACTGTGGAAGAAGGACAGATCTCTGATCCATCAAGAAATCCAAGTAGCTTTGTGGCTCGTAAGATGTTATGGAATTGATTTGTCCATATGAGATAATTTGTAGAATCAAGTTTTATTGGAACAAATGAATTCAGATTTGAGATGAGCAGAGTAAGACTTGACGGAAAGAAGAATTGATAGTTGTATCAGTTGAAGAAGCTGTCAATGTTGTTGATCTTGCTTGAAGATCTGCCATTGTTGATCCTTGATGAAGATTCACCATTGATAGATTGAAGATGAAGCTTTGGATGCTCCCAAGAGCTATGGAGGCTCTGATACCATAAAGAGAATATGAGTATTATATTTCAATACACAAAATATCTTCAGTACAGTAATATTTATACACAACTATTTGTTAACTCTAGTAACTGGTTAACTAAACTAACTAAGGTATAGTTAACATAACAACTTCCTAACTAACAAATCAATATATGTAACACGTGCACTAAGACCTATAACAACCCTAACTGATTTGGTGAGAAGTAGCTGTGAAACTGTATGTAGCTGTGACTTCAACTGTAGCTCGTCTACTGCAGATATGGGCTGAGCTCTGTGGTTTCAACCGTAGCTCGTCTACTGCCAATATGGGCTGAGCTCTGTGGCTGCAACTGCAGCTCTTCTTCTGCAGATATTGGCTTAGCTTCTGTAGCTTCTGCAGATACATTACCACACCAATCTAAGAGATTTAAATAAATAAATATTTTACTTTCAATACTGGAGTCACCCACCAACCTCATTTTCAAAGATATCTACATGCTCCCATTCTACATTCGATATCAGAGCTAGATTAGGTAGCAATCCCAAGAAGCAACCACCATATTCATCAACCTACATTGAAAACAAGTGTAAAAATGAGGTCCTTCAAAAGTAGAACCAAAGGAGCTCAAAATACACAATCATCTATAGTCTACATATGAAAAAGGAAGAGAACAAAAAGAGAAACTTCTAACAAGATACATTAGTAGTGCCAATATAAGCATGAGGTGTTCTAAAATCATTAGCTAATAACAGAATTGGGTAAGCATGCAGCTTTTGTTAACTTAGATTAGGAGAATACCATAATTGCATTTTCTTTATGCACAAATAATGAAATATATATATATTCTTGATCACTTCAGCAAAATAAAATCCATCCTTATAATTTATTTAAAATATCATACTTGTGTGTATTTAAAACATTCATGCAACACGTTATATAAAGTTCTAACATGGTTAAAAGAAATACCTCTAACACAAAGTTTTGACCACTCCCAAGGATGATTTCCTTCAAGAAACTGAAATAGACAGTTTTAGGTTATAACACATTTTTGTTTGCAGATAAAATATTTAATTCAGAACAAAAAATAAGTCAGACAATCACCAGTCACAGATTTTTCTTTGTTGCCTTACCAACTGATATTCACCAAAATCTTTGATTCACTCATTTTTTAGATTCATCCTCACTGTCGTTTTAATAACAAGAAGATCGTCTCAAGATGTTTTGGGCAAATCCCATTGCGCGATTCCCAGTAGACAAAATAGGTTGTCAAATCAATGAGAAAGACAAAACCTTGAATCCACAAGGAAGAAAAAGTTATATTGATCAAAAGTTATTTTGCTCTTAGGCTTACATATTTATTTATAATAAGTTTTAGAGACCAAGCAATCTAAAATAAGGAAACAATTAACTAGTCTAATTCTTGGAAAAAAAAGTAACCTAAAAATACAAAAAACAAAATCAAACAAATTATGAAACTTAATCATTCCAAAATATTTATACTAAATTACAAGCTTCCTAACAAAATACTGTATCAAAAATATAGAAATTCCTAAAATTTTGTCCTACATCACATGGGCATGACACTCATTTTGGAGTGTCCATGCGCTCTAGCTGGCAACTGATTGTGGTGTATCAACTAACTTGGTGTATGAACCTCCCATATTATAACACTAACATTCTGTTCAATGGAGACTAGTACTTCTAAGGCTTCATCAGAAGAACTAATAGCAGTAGAATCTTATAAAAGATTGAATTAGTGCTCCACCAGACAGTTAGAACAAGGTGCTGAAACTCACTAAGATTTCCATGTAAAAAGAAAACAATTGTGATTTTGTAAATGCACTTCTTTTGTAAAAGTTAAAGAACATTGGCAAATGCCCATCCCTAGGCAAATTTATGTACTGCACCATTAAAACAGTAAAACTCAATATTTTTTTTGTTAATATTTTAAGGAACAGTTGAACAAGTGTCAAATGATGAATGTTGTAAAATAATACTTTAAGATTATCAAATAATTACTCCAATTTGGACACAAGTCATAATTTATTCTGTCATGGTAATAATTAATTATTAATATTTTAAAACTATTCCAATAACATACATGATTCAACAATGTAATAATATTTATAGAAATGCATAATTCAATAATAATTGAAGCAATCTTTGCATAAATGGGAGAAAAGAGGGCAATAAATTCTTGACATTGGTGTGAACTTCATATAGATATAATGCTGCTGATCAGACTATTCATGTAAAAGTTTTAAAATGAGATTCTTAGTTTAGCAAGATTCAGTAAAAATAATTATTTCAAAAAGGAAAATAACATACATTCGCTATTCAGCCTCTCTCTCTCTCTCTCTCTCTCTCTCTCTCTCTCTCTCTCTCTCACCCTCTTATGCTCAAATTTCTATACCAAATAAATGAAAAATAAGAAAGCCTCCCTCCTTCTCATAATGTACCGAGAGGTTATTGCTATTCTCTGTTTTTCTTCGCATGTAACTTCCCATTTCTAATCCAATGAGTGGTGTCGAGACAAAATTCATATCCATTTTACCAACCAAAAAAAAAAAAAAACTTGATCCTATTCCACATGCTTCTTACCTCTTGATATGATGACTTCCATAACATAGTTAATTAGCAACTATAGACTTTTTAAAGTCCCTCCAACCAACTTCAGTATTAATCTTCCAAGAAAATTGCATTTGAAACCTGTAAAACAACACAAGTATCTTTAGTATGAATACAATTTCAATGACTATAAACATAATTCTTAAACAAAAAAATTAAAAAATTGGCCAAAAATAAACATACTACAAACTCCAAAAAGCAGCAGTCAGGCTGTAATGCACCAAGGGAGAAAAAGTATGAAAAAAACTCACAACACCATTGAGATAATACTAACCATTCGAACATATTTTCAGGCACTATATATCTAAACCATTAAAGCTAAGTTTCTGAAGAAAAAAGGAAAAAGATTCAGAATTGTAAGTGAAGCTCCTCAGTTTCTCTACCTGGGCGATCCATATGTCTTATATTTATTTGTCAAAAACAAAATGGTCTTTTGTTACTCATCAAAGAATGCAAATGTCAAGCCTATTATCTTCTTGTAATGAAAACCAAAACCACTAATACAGTAGTAGTTGTCAATTTATAGCCACTGAAGAGAACTTTCATTTCACAGATTCTTGTCAATTTATGCATTTTGGATGACTCTTTCAAAAATTCCTTGATCATTGGAAAAGGTTGCTGCTAGAGCACTAAGGGATTTTTGGTTATGAAGTCAAGAATATAAATCGACATAGAAATTTGGTATAATTTCACGTATCCCATAAATAGGTAAGTTGTGATATTGAGTAAAAATCTAATTTTATTCCTGAAAAGACCCCAAGGGAATATTAACTGAAGCCTTCTATATGCATGGCATTTTAAAGGAATTACCTCTATTACATGTATATATTGCAGTTTGGATCCCATGAAATGACTATTTTGGGAACAGGGTTAAAAATGAAACAAGAGATGACTATGCTTTGGAGTTAGCTATGGGTGATGAGTAAGCTAGGGTAGATTACTGAATTAGAAGTAATGATTCATAAGTGAAACATGAAGATGTATAATATTTTCCCATTCCCTTTCCTAATCATCGTTTTTATCCTTTTATTAATCCTTTTGGTTCCATTTAGCCCTTAAAATTGTACTATGATTACTCCAAGTGTCTATTTCATGCTATCTATGGCTGTCCTTTGGAATTGAATGTTGTTTTTGTAAGAGATATCAGTGCAGTTCTTTTCCTAGTATATTGATTTTGTTTTTTCTGAAGATTTGAATCTAGCCGGCAATACAAACAAGATCAGAGAATCTTTCAGAAAAGAAAAGAGAAGAATAAAATATTATCGAGATTAGACAGCTCTATAGATCACCAACTATTCAAACATAAGAATGTTATTGCTAAATTGTGTACTTGATATTTTCGTTTCTCTTGTTTCTCTCAGTTACTGGATGAACCACTCTCTCTCTCTCTCTCTGAAAAAAAAAAAAAAAAAAAAAAAAAAAAAAAAAAAAAAAAAAAAAAACTGCCAAGTGAAGGATTATTTTTCTAATTTGTAAAAAAGGAAAAAAAGGAAAAAAAGAAAAAAGAAAAAGAAGAGAGCATCATAATGGAAGCAAGTTGTTTTCTTTTTTAAATACACATGAAATGTGATAATCTGCTGAAACAATTGAATGAGACACACTAGTGAATAGAACGGTGTGGTCCTTCAATGCTAACTAATGGTCTAGTAATTTTTTGGGGGAAATGAGGACTTCTAATTGCTTAGCTGTTGCATGAGATAAGATATGGATCATTTGATGGTGATGCCAACATTTTCTATTTTATTATGATTTTTTGGTACAAAGTATTTGTTGAACATGACATGCATCAGAGACGATATTTCTTGGAAACTAGAAAGACAGTGAGGCTCCTCTAATCCAAACCTGCCTTGTTGGGATATTCCATGCCTAAGATTGTGCTTTAGGACTCTCATCTTACTAAGAAAAAACCAGACCTCAAAGAGCAGCAAGCGAAATAGTTTTCAAAGAATACTCGCATAAAAATTTCGAATTTCAAACTTGGAAGAAGAATCAAAGAACATAGAAGGCTCAAAAAATAGAGAAGAAGAAAAAACGTCGAAACTAACCTGTTAGGGCAGGAAGAAGAGGAAACGTCAAAACTAACTTGTTAAGGCTGCAAGTCGAAGTTATGTTGAAGAAGAAAAAGAATCGAAGCTCTGTTCAAGAATAGGAGTCGCAACTTCTGTTTGCCCTAAACCGATTGATGTCGAACAACTTTAGGGCTATGTGAGAAAAACATAGATAGAAATTAGATAGCTTCAAAGATTCGGAAAATAGTTTCAAAGATTCAAAAAATAGCTTCAAAGTGTTGAGGCGTTGGTTTTAATCGCCTTATGCCTCATCACGAATTACCTCAAATTTGGACAAAGAAGACTGAGAAGAGGGACTGAGATACAAAGAATGATGCACTTACATACCTGACAGACGAAGAAAACGTCGTCGACGGAAGCACTGGTCGCCGACGAACTTCAGTCGATGATGGAGAAAATGGTTATGCTATTCTCCATATGTGTCTATTCTCATTTCTTTTAATTCTGATATGTAGACTGCCCCGAACACCGCTCCGCGCACGAGGGCGCGAATTGTGTTCATAGCTACTACAGTTCGGACTCCAGTCATGGTTCTGAATCTAATCTCACAAAGTGTAATGTAAGACTGATAAATCACCAAAGAGTCCAAATCCGGCAATTGGTTTTGAAAAATCAATTTTGAATAAAAAGTGCCAAACATGGACTGTTTTGCCAGATTTCAGAGTCGCCACCTAAATATTTTGTTTTGAAAAATTTAGAAAGCCCTGACTCGTGCCTAAGGCCACGTGTCCGTCATCACCAAAGTGCCTCGGCTTGGGAACTTGGGTACGAGAGGAGAAGGTCCTGAAATGAGCACGCCCACTAGCTCGATCAAAGATCGGCCTCTATTAAGCGTGATATGTTGTTTTGAAAACACACGTGTTCTTATTCCGGTTATTTAGCTAACTTACTACGTGATGCGCACAACATACAAGTATAGACTCAATCACGTGGATTGGAATAAAACAACTCATGTTTGTTTTTGAAAGTGGTTTGAAGATGCTACTCGCGAGTAGGCTAAGACGCGGATTTGCCACCCTTAAGTGGGCTTAGAAAACATGATTTGCCACTCTCAAGTGGGCTTAAATGCACATTTTGATGAATTGTTCCAATTCAGGCAATCAAACCTTCATCCACAGGCATTCATGCATTTAAACACATAAGCACATAGCCTTATGGCAAGCACGCTATCATGGCAATCACTTACACACATGCAAGGATACTAAAGCATAAACACTCACAGTGTGCTCCGAGCCAAAAAAGAAGCTAGTTAGTAATCAATGAATGATCCTAGCTACGTCAACAATGCCTAATGCAACACATGCAAAATGCAACTAAGTAGGCTCGGCCATCTGGGATGGCATATGAATGTGACAATTTGATACATGTATTCAAAGAAGTATTGAAATACAATGCAGTTTGAATGATACGCCGAGCCCGGTGCATGCAAGACAAAATGAATGATGCACGCATGCAAACATAAGTATGCTAATTGAAACATGCCCTAAACTAACTATCGAAAGCTGATAAGTAAAAGGGTGAAAGAAATGGGGTTGGAAGACAAGCACACACACACGCACACGCACACACACACACGCACACGCACACTTATTACAACATATGCCCTCGCGACAAAGAAAATGAGCTAAGCTAGCTACGCTAAGCTAACAACTAATCTAATAATCTAATTAGACTAATTATTACACAACACAAATTGAATAACTAGCTACAACTAATTATTACATTACTTTAACTAATCAAACAAATTAATTAAGTTACAACACCGAATGCTAACTAACAAGTAAAGCACTAAATCAGACTGCCTCAGCTCTGCCTTGAATAATGAAGGATGCATGCTCTTCATTACCGCCTCGAAACGCCTTCCGGATTGCTCTTGAAAGGCTCTGTTTGCCGGGTGTCTTCATGAAGTTTCTGTTCCACCTTATCAAAACCACCCTGAGGAGTCCACCAGTGGCCTGCCGCCCATGAAAGCTAGCTGCCAGCCACCTGCCCGCTAGGGGTATGCACTGCCGGTCAAAAGTGAAGCAGTGCCGGCCATCTACAAGGCACTGCCTGCCACTGGTGTGCTGCAACACCATTCTGCAACAGAGCACAAACTAGAGAAAAATGGATGGTCTCCCAAGGGTATGTACGCACTATACCACTCCATATCACCTCAAAACATCAAATGGAGAAGCATCATTGGATGGAAGGCCATCAATCGAGCATCTCAATGCATGATGGCCAAAGATCCAACATGTACAAATTCAATAAATGCATGACAAACAAGACACTTAGACCATCTCCTTATCATGAGAAATCAAAGGCAATGGAGACTAGGGTGATTAGCTCACTTCATCACTCCAAGTATGAAATGAACTAATCCACCTTGTGTTCAACATAACATTCGATTGAACACAACGCAAAGCAAGCAACATGACATGCAAACAACATGCTAATCTTGGCATGAAATACAAGACTCTAACATGCAAACACTCATGCACAACATGCTAGAATACTTAAGCATTAAAAGCTAGTGAAAGACACAACACTAGAATCATGCAAAGCAATGCTCGATGGACTAAACCAACACCAAACAGATCCCATGCATGCCAAACAATGGCAAAATCCTGCTAGAAATGAAACACCAAAAGCTACAACAACATGCTCATGCATTGGCTCGCAAGTTAGGCATTAAACACAACTCTCAAACACAATCAAAGAGTGATATGCATGAGAATATGACAATTCTATATGCTCTGAAATCAAGTGTTAAATGATGTCAAATCATCCAAATATCTCAAACATAGCATACTACGGTGCTAAAAACTCAAGTCTAGCTAAGGTACTTGCACCATAGCCATATTAAGCAAGACCCGAAGGGCCAAGATGACTCAAAATAGTCCTATGGTAGGTCAAAACAATGCCAAAATATGTATGGAGTAGAGCTAACACATGTTAGAATGGGAGGCATAAAGCATGATGCATGCAACGCCCACGAGTGGGATTACACTACACATACCAAAACCAAGCATGAGGTGACTTCACCAACAAAAATCAGAGTTGAAACATGGTAAAATAATGCCAAAAACATACTGAGATGGTAGCCCTAAAGCTGAGGCACGCATGCATACAAGTTAGGCCATGATCAAGGCATAAAGCATAATTCTCCAAAAGCATTGAAAGAGTGAAGCATGAGAGAGTATGACGACACTTCATACACTGAAATCATGGTAGAAATGAGGCCTAAGCATGCAAACAACTCAAGTAACGCATGCCAGATACTTTGAAACTCAAAACTAGTGAACAAGATTGCACTATGGCTATACAAAGCAAGTTCCAAATGATCAAGGCCACCCAAAAAAGAGCTAAGGCATGTCAAAATATGAGTAAAAGCTTGCTAGAATGGAGCTAAAACATGCTAGGATGGTAGGCACAAAGCATGATGCATGTTAAGGCTATAAAGAGGATTACACTACAAGTGCAATAAGCATGCAAGAGGTGACCAAGACAGTCAAAAACAGAGTTAAGGAAGGTCTGAAAAGTCACAAAAATGAGCCTAAACAAAGGCACTAAGAAGTAGAAACACATGCTCTTTTGGAAAGCCATCAATACATGCAAACAAGAGAAGAGTAGGGAGGGACCACCCCCACCCATTTAGGACCTCAAAATCACTTTTCTACCACTGAAATTCCTCTGAGTTTCTGTGGTGAGAAGGCCAAAAAGAGATGGTCTCAAAGGCCTTAAAAGATGGCGCAAAACAAGGCCAAACAAGCCACCAAAGGGTGTAAACGGCCCCTAACTCAAACAAAGCCTTAAACAACCATTTTAAGCACTTAAATACAGAACTTTTTTCAATTAAAACTTAGGCGTAAAACAACATGCAAAGGTGGCTAAGTACGTAATCAAAACAAAGCTTTAAAAGGGGAAATATAACTCACCCTTGAAGAACAACAAGAACAACCACTTCTGAGGCAAAACGAAGCTAAAATCACTCAAATGCAACCTCCAAGAACCTCAACCCAAGAGTGAAGGTGTTTCACTAGGTGTTGCAGTGCAAAAGTGAGGAGAAAATACACTTTGAGACACTATTAAGCACAATATATATATATATAGAGAGAGTGTGTGAGAATTCTAGAGAGAGGATGAGATTTTTGCTCTAAAAAATTAGAACCTCTGGAAAGGGGGAGGAGCCTCCCCTTATATAGAGCAATGCAATGCAAAGCTGGCTTGACAAGCTTGAAACGGCCTTCATCCCTCCATACACGTGTATGGAGTGCATGGAGGATGGCTTAGTGAAAAACAGCTGGCTCAAAATATCTAACATAAATATCTGTTGAAATAAGCTGGCTACCGGCCATCAGTGGTGGCCGACAGTGCCTTATTGATGGCCGGCAGGGTCTATTGATGGTAGGCAGGGCCTAACCCATGGCCGGTAGCCCTCTCTAATGGCCGGCATGCCATCAAGGACTTCACAAAGCAAAGACCAACTCATGGTCCAAAAATGAGACAGAATGGAAATAGGGTTTTGAAGGATCAAACCTGGAACATCCTGCCGCAAAGTTCGAATACTTAACGAGCAATCACACTTGTCATCAGATGTACCTGCAAGCGTATCCAAGTCTTGAGGACAATAAAAAATGGGGTGTCTACATGATAGGGCTGGTGTTGTTTTGGATTATTATTATTTTTTTTTCTTTTTGTTTGTTTGTTTGTTTGTTTTCATTTGTTTGCCGCTAAATTTTTCATTTTAGCGCTCAAAATTTTTATTTTGGCTTTTTTTTTTCCTGATCGTACCTTTCACGACAGCAATTGTGTGTCGTGGAAAGTGTAATATTTTAAACGGCTTGCTTTTGTGCGTCGTGGAAAGTGTAATTTTTAACGGCTGGCTTTTTGTATGCCGTAAAATATTCAATATTTGTTAACGACTGGTGTACACATGTCGTGTATAGTTGATATATTAATGGCATGCCATATGCACGTCATAGAAAGTTTTATTATTTACAGCTAATATTGCAAGCCGTAAAAAAATCATCATTATTAGCATTCACGACGTACGCAATAGACACGTCGTGGTGGGGAAATTATTTACGACATGCAAAAAAAGCAAGTTGTAAAAGTGAGAAATCATGGCTTGAATTTACTATATGTCATTGATGTGAAGCCGTAAAAACTCAGTTTTGTTGTAGTGCTCTCCAACGATTGTCTCAAAAGTTATAAGTATTGTCCCGCTAATTGTAGAGTTATCATTTGACTTGGTCCACCCTTTTCTTAGGCCTTGCTTGTATGAACACTATGCTTCATTGGACATGTGACCGGATGACTCGACAAACGTCTAACTGCATATCTTGCTCAACTGCAAACTATTTAGCTCGGCCAATCAATATGGTCATGTAAAATTGTCCACCTACACAAACTATTACTGACTTTGTTTCAAAACAAAGCCACAATTGATCTAAACCTAATTTTCCCAAAACAAATTAAAGCACTGAATCCATTGTCATCAATTCAATGGACAATAGTAACAATCAATTTCATATAATTTAATGGAAAATGTTGGAACCCCAAATTCTCCTATGTCCTGCCATTATAAAAGTATAGAAGTTTTTTGAGAAGTTGTGAGCATTTAGAGCCTCCCCAAAGATTAAAGTATTAAGGTGATTCATGTATTGTTGCTCCTTTAAATAGGCTTGTCAAGCGTGGTTTTGGGTCTTGATTCGTCACCATGTTTTGTAATCCATAGAATTATTGTTGTAATGGTTAATGTCATACAAATCTAGAATTATTAATCAGAAATTTATCCAAAAATATTGTGGTTGAGATTAATCTAAGCCATGAGTTCGACAGTAGAATAAATCAATTATTAATACAACACGGTCAAAGGAAGATAGGTCGGACTGATCCACGTGTTCCACGGGTCTATTGGCCTTTGTCTTCTTGATGGGTGTCTGCAAAAGGTCCGGTGGGGAGGCACCAAGACTAGAGTGGTTTCTCCCCGTGGACACTCCGATGGTTAAGTTAGACAAGAAGTGATCGGAAGAAAGTGAATAGAGAATATTGAGAGAGAGAGAGAGAGAGAGAGAGAGTGAAGAGGATATTACTTGTTGTCTTTTTCGTTCTTCACAAGCTTCTTTATATCTTTTACTAATCATTTTCTTGTTCATTCGAGTTGTCTTATTGGCTGAAAGTCTATGCTCTACTTGCTGTCGGTCATGGCAGTTTCACCATACCAGGAAACGAGAGGTCTTATTGAATTTAATATCATGACAGCCTCATTTAATGCTTGATGCCTGGGCTCAATAAGTCTGCAGGATCTTTTTTTGCCACGTGGCTAACTCCCTATCTAAAAGGTGTCTAAATGCCACAGGGCCTGGACCAGCGTGGGTTCTTCGGTGGGCCTGCTATTGAGTTTCACCTATTAGGTTATAACTGAATGACCGTTTGGGCCACCCCAAACAGTTGCGGATTGGGCTTTCCTGGGCCATCTGGGTTATGCTTATCAGTAGTCCCCTATTCTTGAGCGCAACTTTAGTCCGTTAAAGGGAATAAGAAAAGTGAAGGTAGTCTCCCAAGTCGGCAAAAGATGGTACCGAGAAAGCAAGAGGATGGACTGGTGAGAGCGGGTGGTCATCTGGGGGATGGATCGTCAAGATGGCTAACGGTGGAGATGGGCGACCATCGAGGTGGACTGTGAAGGAAAGAGGCCATCGTGGTGATCGACCATTGGAGGGGCCGACCGTGAAGGTGGCCGACCGTTGGAAAGGCCGATCGTGAAGGTGGCCGACTGTTGGAATGGCCGACCGTGGAGGTAATCGACCGTTGGAATGGCCGACCATCCGTGAAGGTGGACGAAAATTGAGGTGGCCGACTGTTGGAGAGGCCGACCATGAAGGTGGCCAACTATTGGAATGGCAGATCGTAGAGGTGACTAATCGTTAGAGTGGCCTACCATTCGTGAAGGTGGATGACCATCAAGGTGACTGACTGTTAAGGTGGCCGACCGTCAAGTTGACCGACCGAGAAGAAAGACTTGAGGGCTTTGATGGTGCATGGGGCTCAAGGTGCAAAAATGCACGTGATGATGTGAAGTGTAATAGACGGGGGAGAGGAAAGAGAGTTAATGGTAGTGAGGAGTAATCGCGTCCATCTATGTAGGGCGATCTAGGCCGCCGATAGGGATTTTGTACTGTTTGCAGGAAGTGAAGAGATTTTTATAGTGGGAGATGTCGAAAATGCAGGGGTTTTAACTTGTTTTTTGATTTTCAAACTGGCGAATTTTAACCATGATTCTTGGAACACAGGCAAACCCTGGGCATTTAAGCTTGTGCGATTTTCGTACCTTATTTCGAAAAACCAACACATCCCAGACTTTACCTCTTTCGTCTCGTTTGATTCTCCACTTTTTTCACATTTTGAACTTCTTCACTCCTGCAACTGAAGCAATTTACAGAAACATAAGTGATATGGCACAAGAGAGATCCCCCGCCATGACACCTAATGCCCTAGGGAATGACGATGCGGTGGCCTTAGTGAAGAAATACCGGGTGGAGAGATTAGTAAAAAGAAGGACGACCAAATGTGGACCACCATGACCTATCTCCACGACGATGATGTCAACCACCTAACCGATTAGCCAGGTGGCCCCTGACCACTGGCACACCAAGGCTGACAAGTCGTTGTTGACAATGGAGGACTTGGAGGAGATCCGAAGAAAGTACCAAATTCCGGCAAACGTGGACTTGAGATTGCCAACGGCGGAGGAGAGGTGTAGCTGCCTTTTTGTGCTCCTCGGAGGGGTTTAGTCTCCTTAGATGCGATCGCCCTACAATTTGGACTCCCGTGGTTCTAAATCTAGTTTCACAAGTGTAATGTGAAACAGAAAAACAAATGAGAGTCCAAATCCGACAAATTTTAAAAGATTCATTAATCATTGGAGATGTCAAAAATGGACTGCATTACCAGATTTTAAAGTCACCACCTAAATTTTTTGGAAAATTTAGGAAACACGTGACTCGTGCCAAAGGCCACTTGTCCGTCATAGCCAAAGTGCCTCGGCTGGGGAACTTAAGTATGATAGGGGAATGTTATGGATTGAGCATCCCACTCACCCGATCAAAGATCGACCTCTAATAATCATGATGTGATTTTTATGGACAGTATATGCTCATGTTCTGATTATTGTGCTAACTTACTATGTGAGGCATATAAGTATAGACTACGTCACCCACTTTGGAATGCTTTGATTTCATGTTTGTTTGAAAAGAGTTTTGAATATGTGCTACTTGAATGAAAAACAAGCTCATATGTACATTTATCAAAGTCGTTCTAACTTAAGCGAAATAGCCTTCATCCACAGGCATTCAAGAGGTATTTCAAATAAGTACGTAGACTCATGGTAATATGCTAACCATGGTAATATGCTAGCCATGGTAACACAAACACACATGTAATATGCTAAAGCAAAAATGCTCACCTAGTACTCAACCGAGGCAAGCCAAAGAGAAGAAAATAATTAGAAAAATGCATGTTTCTAAATATGCAAAGTGACTAATGCAACACACACGAAAATGCAACTATTAAGTTTGGTTTATTTAACATGTCATATGGGTCAACTCAAAGCATGCGGTAACGTACGTATTCAAGTAAATAAGAAATGACAATGATATTAGAATAATGAACCGAACTCCATGCATGCAAATATGGATACAAAGCACAACAATGATATAAAACAAAAAATATGATGCTACCACGGTAAGCATATAAATAAAAAGGAGAAAGAAACGGGGGTTGGATGACATACAAATATTACAAGTTTGCCCTCGTACAAGAGGATCTGAAAGAGTGTCCTAATTAACTAATTATTACAACACAATTGAATGAAGGAATTAATTAACTAATTATTACAAGTTCGAATGAAAGCAAATCAACTAATTAATTACAAAATATTTACAAATATGAATATTAAGGCTACTAATCTAATGGACTCGAATAAGAGACGAGGAACCACATGTGGAGAACTGTGAACACCGTCCGGAAACCTCTCTGTTTGCTGCCAGAATCAACTGTGTTTGCAGTTAGAAATTGTTCTGTTTTGGCTTCAAGATCTGCTTTGTTCTGCTGCAAAAATGCCACTACCATATAAAAGGGATGGTTGGCCGGCCTGATTAGGTGGTTAATCATACATAGTAATGGCCGGCCGGCCACTGTTTCTGGGGAATACCTTGCTGTAACAGAGTTGAAACAGAGCAAGATAGAGTGTTTCCAGAAGATGTTTCTCCTCTCTGCCCTTTCCTATCATGAAGATGATCAAGGGATGAGCAAATTTGATTCTTAAATCATCAATCATTGGAAATTTGTTGCATGATAACCTTAGAAACGGTGGGACAAGAGCTCAATAAATGAAACAAAATATAAACAATACATTCTCCCTATCATGGAGTTACCTCAAAGGAGGGAGGTAGACTTGCCTCATGAATCATTGAACATCACAACAATAGTATGCGATGATTCAAGACGCAATGGATTCAGTATAACGTCCGACTGAACCTAACCAAATTTTATTATCTTTTACCTTTTTTACTCCAATTTTATTAGCCTTTTTTAACTTTACCTTTCCATTTTCTTATCTTTTCTTCATTTTTGTCCAAAGGTGATGATTACGTTCACTAAGTCCAAAGCAATAAAGAATAGCAAGCATGACTTAACCCGAGAAATGAGCTTTTCAAGCCCTTTTTTTACGGGGGAAACTACAAGGGAAGAATCAAACTCATTTACAAGCGATAATGGATTCAGAGTCAAGCTCAAAATGAGCGATAATGACTCCAAATCCAAACTTGATAATGAGCTATAATGACTCTTTCCTTTGTGATTTCCAAGGGTCTAACTAGAAAAAGTTAGTCCCTTAGAAATAATACACTGGCGATAAAGGGAAGTATCGAATAAGAGATCGCGCTTAGCAAAAGAGATATGTAATGCCCTAGTAATGAACCTCCGAAGAGATTAAACCATTTAGCATGAGGGGTCTCTTACTTATGCCTTGAGCGGTAATCTTTTGTTTGATACAACTCTTAATCAAAAGAAATAAAGAAAGAAGGGAGATTGCAGAGTGCTAATGAAAAGGTGGATGATTATAATGACATAAGTGTATATATATATGAAAGCTATAAAACATTGAAAGAAAAGACTATTAACTCAAATGGATTAGACCCTAAAGCCTATACACCAAATCCATGAGGACTTACAACAACACAACTATAATATTCAAAGAATAAATTAAATAAACACTTAAAACAGCCCCTAAACTTCAAAAAACAGTGGCTAAAACCAAAATAAACGAAGTAGAAAAAGGCAAAGATACAAGTTATGGAATAAGACCTAAGGAAAGGTGTCTAAGCCCTCTTTTGTGACTTTAAATCGCATTTTTAAGCTTAAAATAGCTCTAAAATTAGTATGAAAATGTAGAGAAAAGAGAGAGAAAAGATGGTAAAATAGCTCAAAGTACACCTCTTGAAAGTGAGGAAAAGCTCCTTAGTTAACAAACCACAAACCAAGCACTGTCAAGGAGCTGAAGTTAGATTCAAGAACCTCAACAAAAGTTTCAAGTTTAAGCTTAGAAAGTGTATGTATATTGCAAGAGAGGAAAGAGGTGTGTTGAATAACCTATTGACTTTTCGAGAAATTTTCCAACCCCAAACCGTTAGGGGAGGCCTTGTATTTATAGAAAAATAGGTTCTTACGTCAGAAATATCAACAAAGGGACAGCTTGTGCAAGGCATGCACATGGGGACAGCTGGCTACTGTAAAATATCTGCTGTCACTGAACATGGCCGGTTGGTTATGATGGTGTATGGCTGGCCCACTGAAATGGCCTACCGACCATTTGCTGGCCAGCTGTTCTCTGAGTGGTTAGGTTAGGAAAAAAAATAAGGTTTTGGTTCAAAAATGGGGTATAAGGTTTACGCTTTAAAGTTTGAAACCGAGGCCTTTTGCTGAAGAAAATCAAACGTTTGCACATCGTAACAATTCATTATTAAGTGTTCAGAGTGTGGCGCCCAAGTCTTAAGGGCAGTCAAAATGGGGTGTTGTAGACTCGACTTTCTTTGTGCCCACTTTCAGAGAGCTCGAATTCGTCCTACAGTTCGAACTCCTGTCACGGTTCTGAATCTAATCTCACAAAGTGCAATGTGAGACTGATAAACACCAAAGAGTCCAATCCGGCACATCATTTTGGAAAATCAGATTTTAAATAAAATAATGCCAAAACTGGACTACTTTTCCAGATTACAGCGTCGCCACCTAAATATTACATTTTTGGAAAAATTAGGAAACAGTGACTCATGTCAAAGGCCACGTGTCTGTCATCACCGAAGTTGCCTCGGCTCGGGAACTTGGGTCCGAGAGGGGAAGGTCCTGAAATGAGCAGTCCCGCTCGCCCGATCAAAGGATCGGCCTCTACTAAGCATGATATGTTGTTTTATAAACACACGTGTTCTTATTCCAGCTATTAGTTAACTTTATTACGTGACGCACACAAGTAAGTATAGACTAAAATCTCAAGAATTGGAACGAATTCAACTTATGTTTCCTTTTCAAAATGGTTTGAATTTGCCACCCTCAAGTGGGTTAAAACGCGGATTTGCCATCAAACATGATGGGCTTAAAACATGATTTGCCACTTCATAAAATGGGCTTAAAACTCACAATCATCAAATTGTTCCAATTCAAGCAACAAAGCCTTCGTTCACAGGCATTCATGCAGTTAATCACTTAAGCAAATAGCCTCATGGCAAGCATGCTAAACATGGCAACACTCACACTCATCCAAGTATGCTAAAGCGTAAAACTTACAGTGTACTGCAAGCCAAAACAAAAGCTAGTTAGAAATATACATGATCCTAACTATGCAAGATGCCTAATGCAACACATGCAATATGCAATTAATAGGTTCGGCTACTAATATGGCATATGATACAATTTGATAACATGCTTTCAAATACGTATTCAAATAAGTATTGAATTGACAATGCAGTTTGAATGATGCGTCGAGTCTCGGTGCATGCATGACAAATGAATGATGCAAACATGCAAGCATAAGGTATGCTAATCGAAACGTGTCTCTAATCTAACCATCGAAAGCGGATAAATAAAAGGGAGAAAGAAGTGGGGTTGGAAGACATGCACACACGCACGCACACACACTTATTACAACATTATGCCCTCGTGAAGGAGGGTTTGAATAAATAAGCTAACTAGCTCAAAAATAGTGTCAAAAGATGGCAAAACATGAATGGAAATTAAGCTAGCAAAGAGAAGTTTCTACCTCTTGAAGGGAAGACACAACTTAAGCAACAATTTGAGCTTAAACCACTTTCTAGAGCTGAAAGGAAACTCCAAGAGAGCTTCAAGCAACTTCAGCCCAATGATAAACCACTTTGATCAAGGATGTCTAGGCAAAGGAGAGGTGTATCTCTACTTGTATGCACAAAAGGGCAAAAGAGAGAGAAACCTAGAGAGAGAGGATTTTTAGAGAGACAGGCTCCAAAAATTTGCTAACCCTTCAATATGAGAGATATGGCCTCTTTATATAGGAAAAAGAGAGCCTTGGTCAACAACATCTGAATACAGGACAGCTGGCACAGTGTAGAACAGCTGGAGGAGAAATATCTGCAAATTCTGAGCTTTCTGGACACTTGTGGCCGACCGGCCACCATTGGTGGTTGACAAGGGTCACTTCTGGTGGACCTATGGCTGGCAAACTCCATTTGTGGCCGGCACACTCCCCCAGTGGCCGATAGCAAAAACTGGTTCCTAGCCCCAATTTCAAATAGGTACATTTCCTTCGTCTGGACTTCTTTTCAGGTCATTCCTGAGTCTAAATATTAGCTACGGAAGTCTGCTTTCCAATGGTGGTAGCTTCACATCAAAATTACAAGTGTGCTAAGAGATATCCCTCTTTTAGTGAAGACTGCTCAGTTTCGGTCCAACCGGATTGATGCCTAACTTCAACCAGCTATATCTCCCTCATCCAGACACGACTTTAAGAGATTCTTGAGTGAAAAATGAATCACCGGAAGTCCACTTTCCAATGGTGGTGGCCTCATAGCTGAAATCCAAGTGTGTAAATGGATAGGCCTGATTTAGCAAGGGCTGCTCGACTTTCTCCTAACGGTTCATGCCCATCTTCTCCCCCAACTTGGTTTCTTCCTTCTCCTCCAATTTTATTCAACTCCAAACCCCAAAATAAGGTGTTTTAAAGATTTTTTTCCAAAGAGTTCACCTATCTTTCATTCATTTCCACTTTCTCCTTGCTCGGTTTACCAAAAAGCGCAACATTTAACGAAATGCGAGCCTCGAAACATTGTAGGAACTCTTTTTTCAAAATTTTTTTGAAAGAGAGGGTTTTAAGGTCTAAAAATCATTTTAGTCAAAAGGCTTTGGTCCAAAAAGGGGTTGTGGGTAGGGATTTGACACTCTTCTTGCCAAAGAAATCGAGCATTTGCAACAAGATAGCCTGCACCATCAAGTAAGCAATTTGTGGCACCCAAGTTTTAAGGGCGGTCAAAAATATGGTGTCTACAGTTGCCCCTCTTTGACAGAGCTCGAAAGTCTTGAAATGACGTGAGCGAATGTCAAAGCCTAGAGACGACCCATTTTTGATAAGGCCGAAGACTTGGACAAATAAACAAAATGCAAATGTAGTTGGTTGAACCCGAGGGTTGCCTACGTACCCCTTTTCAAGGAATCAAACCAGCGTAGTTTAGGGGCAAAATGCGAATGATACACAATATAACGAAACAATGCAAATGATATGCAGTTCAATGAAATAATCAAACCACAAGTAGTGCAAAACCACAAAAATATTATAAAGGGATGGAGATGCAACATCAAACTACGTTTGACCCAGAAAAGGTGCGAAAACCCTCAAACCACAATTCTCTTTAGTGGAATAGGCGTGTGCACATGTAGAACTATGTGTTTCGCAGAAAGAATACAAGTAATTGGGTGGGATGATATAAGTGAGGAATGATCTGCTGAGGAAAGATCGTGATCCTAAATGTTGAATGCAACAAAACAAAGTACAATGCAATGGATGCAATGGATGCAGGACAAGCCGAACCACATCTTAGCTATAAAAGGTATGGACACAAAACAAACCACGTTTAACATAGAAAAGGTGTCGAAACCCTCAGACCACAATTCTCTTAGTGGAATAGGCATGTACACATTATCATAGAACCATGCATCAACGAAGGAAAGGTATGAGCACATGCCAAACTCAGCTTAACATGGAAAGGATGCAGGCAATAAAATGGTATGATGCAATAGATGTAACAGATAGTGCAGTAGATACAAAAGGATGACATACTCCAATCACGCTAGAATCGTGAGAGAAGGAAGAACAAATCCCAAACACGCTGAAATCGTGTGAGGAAAGGAACACTCAAACCACGTTGAAATCATGAGAAGAGGTCCTAAGAAAACCACTCAGGGGCGCATTCCATGCATCCTGAGATAAATTCCAAACACGCTGAAATCGTGTGATGAAAAGAACACTCTAAACACGCTGAAATTGTGAGAAGAGGTCCTAAGAAAACTACTTAGGGGTGCGATCCATGCGTCTTGAGATAAATTCCAAACACGCTGAAATCGTGTGAGGAAAGGAACACTCTAACCACGCTGAAATCGTGAGAAGTGGTCCTAAGAAAACCACTCAGGGGGGCATTCCATGCATCTTGAGCTAAATTCCAAACATGCTGAAATCGTGTGAGAAAATGAACACTCTAAACACGCTGCAATTGTGAGAAGTGGTCCTAAGAAAACCACTCAGGGGCGCGTTCTACGCATCTTGAGACAAATTCCAAACACGCAGAAATCGTGAGAGGAAAGGGACACTCTAACCATGCTGAAATCGTGAGAAAAGTCCGAAAACAACCAATCAGGAGCGTATTCCACGCATCCTGAGAAAAATTCCAAACAAGCTGAAATCGTAAGAGGAAAGGGACACTCTAACCACACTGAAATCGTGAGAAGAGGTCCAAAGAAAAGCAATCAGGAGCGCGTTCCACACAACCTGAGAAAATTCCAAACACGCTGAAATCGTGTGAGGAAAAGAACACTCTAACCACGCTGAAATCGTAAGAAGAGGTCCAACGAAAAGCTATCAGGAGTGCATTCCACGCATCCTGAGAAAGCCTTAGGGGACAACAATCCTAAAAGCTGCTCAACATAAAAGGATAAATGATACAAGATAACACAAGATGCAAATAAATGCAATAAGTGCGATGATATGACACATGTTACAAGCAATGTAGTGCATGATGTTTAGGGAATGCAATAAGCAAACAAAGCGGCGCTTTAGAAAGCACTTCATGGGGCGAGTGGCGATGAACCGCTTTACTCTTATGGGGATCTCCCCTTGTGTTCTTCGAACTCTTACCCTATGTTCTTCGAACTCTTACCTTCAACTCACAGTACAAAGGTCCTGAAATACTGACAAGGGGTAACCTCTACATGTAGAAGCCACAGATGCCGCTTGTCTTCCTGATCATATTCACAACTTCCCCTATTCTCTAACGGGGGTGACAGACTAGGTTGGTTCAGTATCCAGAATTGAGGCACACACATGCTATCTCAATCTATGGGGCTGCCATACAGATTTCAAGCTGAGGATACACCCCTGGGTATTTAAACCAAACTTTAGTCTCGGAAATTCCGAACCTTTGCGTTCTAGGCATCAGCCATTCGAACTCTAGTTTCCACCGTCGCAGTTGGTCTCCTAGGAACTCATTGTAAATACAGCCGAGATGCCTTTGGTAGGGAATGGTACTCTGGGAGAGCACTTCTGATTGCCATTTTGGCTTAAAGCAGGCTTGAGCTTGAGCTTGAGCTAGAGGTAGAGGTACATTCATACTTCAGAGCATTGACAAGACCTGATGAGGTACATATGGAATGCAATCTCAGAATTTGTTGAAGTTGAAACACACTCAGATGCTCCGCATTTTCCCTCTTTTCTTTTGCTTTGCAGTCTGGAACCCATGTAGCTTCAGATAGGTCCTTGTTCTATTGTTCTCACATGACCTGGGTTGAACCCTGTAGTTTTATGAAAGAAAAAATCGTGTTTTGTACATATGTGGAGAATGGCACAGCACTCTGAGCACAAAACGATTTGAAATTGAAATTGAGAAATGAGTTCTTAACCGGGTATTGATTCTACGACTGACCAGAGTCAAAACGACTCAACAAAGAGAAAACAAAGGTAAAACAACCTAAACACATCTATTGATACTCGAAATGACTCAAAACAAGAATCGAGACAACCAAAAACACACATACAACACTTAGATGTGTTCCAATGGCAAGAAACCTCTCAGTTCACGAGGAGCCAGTTTCGCCGGGTATTGTTTCCCACCCTTTCTTATTTGTGATTCTCACATCACTTTGGCACTCAATCTCTTGTTCTCTGAAAAGCCATTTCCTCACTTTTTCTCTCAATGCACATCCCTTTATTATTTAATCTCTCTTATTTTTTATCCCTCCCATGGGTGGTTGACGGATAAACAGGAAGTTATGTGCTCTTGCCCCTAGTATTATACTAGATTCTCCTTCTTTCGCTCACAACTTGTGAACTTTCCCACAGAGGGGTTGTGGCATGATTGGATGTGCAGCAGATCTGCAACTGACATCAGTTGATGATGCCCTTGGCTTAGCCTGGCCGAGATAAATTACAATACGTCTCACCGGCCAGGTATACAATTGATTGGTCTCACACATTACGTTTTCTACGCTCTCATTCCAGGTCAGATGCCAATTTGGGTGTAATCATCCAGATGAGGGAATCGAATATCCCGCTCCATTTCCAGTTCGTGCTTCGCACTTGGCTTGATACCTCGCTACTTGGAGGATGAGAAAGTGCTTGGCCCTCTGCTGTTCGCTTCAATTGTGCCTTTTCTGGTAAATATGGTGCCCTTTCCGGCAAGTATCGTGCCTTTTCAAGTATGTTGACAACGAGAAAAAGATAGAAAACTTGACTCAACTACGCCCCTAGTTCATCATTTTGACCATTTTTTGTTTTTGGCTTCTGCTAAAACAATTTTGACCAACATGAAAGTTAGATTAACATACTTGTTTGATTTTCTGATTCAAAATCATGCAAGTTAGGTTTTGCACACTGAAAATTTTCCTTTTTTGGGTCAAAGAAATGGTCCAATTTTGGAAAAATGGAGTAATTTTTGAGAAAATTAGTCAACTTCATTAAAAATCCTCAAAACTGTTTTTGCAAATGGCCACTACTCGACCAACATAGAATTTACTCTTGAGATGCTCAACCTCAGATCTGAACTTGAATTATCTTGCAGCTGAATCTTCTAACAGAGTAGGACAACTGAGTCTGGACGAAGATGATCATGAAGATGAGCCACTTCTCATGGACAAGATAGCCGAGTTGAACAAGGATAAACCAATCAACATGGATGAGCCAAGCAGGCTGAAAATGATTGGGGCCGGACTTCAGGATGAAGTTTTCTACGTATCCCAAAGATGGGAATCAGGCCATACGTAGTTTTGGGTTGAGGTTCACCCGGGAGTTGACACTCTCCTTTTACGTTCTAACTTTAGCCAAGGTCGCCCTTTCAAGTTTTCAACATTGTGAGCTCAGTTTTTCTTTTTTCTTTTCTTTTCATCTTTTCTTTTTTTTTTCTTCTTTTTTGTTCTTTTCTTCTTTTCATTTTTTCATTTTTTTCATTTTTGTTCTTCTCCTTTTTTCTTTTCATTTTTTTCATTTTTGTTCTTTTTCTTTTTTCTTGCTCTAACTTTTATCTGGGTCGCCCTTTCGGGTTTTTAGCCCAGCGAGCCCCTCGAGGATAAAAAAAAAAGGTTTAACTTGTCCATGTTGATCGATTTTGAGATCTCGAAGCCATCTGAATCTAGGAGAATGGCTGCTATTTGCTGATGATGTAGGAGCCCACCCAATTGGGATCTAAATTTGCCGCTAATGTTGCGATTAGGAACTCGATTGTCTTTCAGCAATAAACTTTCTTCATTCAGATTTTGGAATTTGGCTTTCTTGCCGGTCTTCATTGGTTTGCAGAATGACCCATCCTCTGAATCTTCGAGCACATCTGACCTTTTGTTGCCCCTAGTTCAAGGGTTACTTCTGATCTAACTTTACAAACTTCCTTTGATGACATCTGACCTTATTGCCCCTAGTGTAAGGGTTGCTTCTAATCCGGCCATACAAGCCTTATATTGTGATTGCTTGTTTGAACATTCTGAGTCAAGGTTTAAGGTTTGAAAGCAAAAGGGGTTTGAGCCTTGAGGCTGAGAGCGATCCTATGCTACACAATCTGAAGATCAATTCCACGCATGTCTTCGCAGGACCACGCAAAACATTTTTTGAAATCGTTTAAGAAAGCGACTAGTCACTCGTGAAGACAGTGTAGAACCAATCTGGATCAGGCCAGGATCCTTCTCAATACTCACATTAACAAACATGATCTCATTCATTAAGGGCTTAGCATGTCTCTCTTTCTCTCAGTTGATCAAATTTTTGCAAATCCTGAGGAATTCCTCCCTCTTTGTTTTCATCACAATGTTTGAAAAGTTTTTGAAAAACTTTGGTCAATGCAATAACTTAAAGGCAAAGAAAAAGTAAGCGAAAATGTACTAACATTTCATTCAGATCTTTTGGCACAACTGGCACAAAGGTAGAAACAGACACAAATGAAAGGGTGTAAAAGACAAACACAAAACAAGAAAGTGACGCACGAGTTAACACGCTCGAACTCACCTGACTCTAACACAACAGAACTGCTCGATAACAACATAACAGAACTGACTCAATACCCAAGTCAGAAAGTAAAATAACCAGCATTTGCACATTGCTCAAAACAGTGCATGCCATCCACTACATCTGGAGTAAAATGAGCGCCGTCAGCAGGTGGTTCATCCTCTGATCACATAATCACATTATCCCCCCAAGGTCATTGATCCGGTGCTGATAGACTTTACAAGACCTGGTGCGACGATGATGTCTTTATTAATCAAATCTTGTATTTCATGGCGAAGACGAAAGCAATTGTCAGTGTCATGGCCAGTTTGTTGATGGAAGGTACAGTACTTGGCAGCATCATGCTTGGCTGGAAGGGGATTCGAGAGAGGCCGAGGCTCAAGGGGTTTGAGATGGCCCTTTTTGATCAACACGTCCATGGCTTTGGATAAGGACATGTAAAGCGGGTAAAGACCCTCTGGCCTCGAGGTTGGTACTTTGAGGTTTGTGGAGTGTTGGATGTACCGGCAAAAGGGGTGGCATGTATTGACTGGGTTTGTCGATCTCTTCCGAGTGTAGGATTGGAGCTGAAAGGGGCGTTTCTGGTACGACATCCCTTTTCCAGACTTGCCCATTGATTCAAAATGTCCCCAACTTGAG
>JAXFYN010001438.1:0-28713 GCA_036172215.1 Camellia granthamiana | reverse complement strand
AGTGGACTCCCTGCAAACCTGGTTGTCTCCCGGCGGTGGAAAGCATCCAAGCCCATCAGTGTCTCGGCCAGAGTCATGGCAATGCAGCTCTTCCCATCCCTCAAGCCCTGAGCGACTTCAATCAAACGGATGCTAGCCCCTCCGGAGCCCAAGACAAACAGAAAATGAGATAGTAGGCACAAGCAGAGGGCGTGCTGCCGGAAGCCTTGCCAATAATGGTTGCTGCGATCACCGGCATCAGAAAATCGGTAAACCAGGCTCGGGATATCCAACATGCCATCACCAATTAGAGATCTAGCATCATGCGCATTAAGACCGCACATCCGCCCTAAGGTTTGGGCATAGCTAAAATTGAGCTGGGGCAGAATTTCCTCGCCTCGCTCGGACTCCATCAAGGCTTGAAAATCTTCAAAAGTAGGACATACCTCTTGCCCGCCGAAGCTGAAGACGTGCGTCACCGGGTTCCAAAACCTTGCCGCAGCAGAGAGGAAAGGAAGATGCAGTGGAGTCCGGCTTAGCGTGAATAGTGCGTTCAAGCCAAAACCCCGGAAGTTCAACTTCTCCGAGCCATCTAAAGAAGAAATCCAAGATGTGAGATTTTCGGTGAGAAATGCTTCCATTTTTTAGAAGAAATGTGATGAAATGAATGAGTTCCAAGGGTGGGGCTTTTATAGAAGGGCAAAACACTATTCAAGGGACACTTGTCAAAATTCTGGAGGTTGTGGGGGAAGTGGCCGGCCGGCCATCTAACCTAGTAGGCCGGCCACCCTCTAATTTCTAACTACAAATGATTTCGGCCGTGCATTGGTCCTGTTTTGCCCGCCGGGAGGAAGTTTGAGGCACTTTCATGCATCGGGAAAGTCGAAGGCCTCCATTTCTTTCAGTTACGGGTGCATTCCATCATCCGGATTGTCCATCCGAAGGATGTTTTGCTGTATTTTGCTTATCGAGTTGTTGTTTTGGTTATCGAGTTGTAAGTTTTGTCAAGCTGTCGCATTTTGTGTTTTGAATCGTTGCTTTTTGGTTACACAATTTTGTCAAGTCTTGTCTATTGAGTCGTTAACATTGTTGTACTTTGCTTATCGAGTTGTAAACTTGCTAAGATTCTGTTATTTCTTAGTGAGTCGAGTTGTTTTGATTTGTTGCGTCGGTTCATTACCTGACCCGGTAAATACATGAGGCACATTTCTATCCAATTCCATTTTGTGCAAAATAATGCGATACGATGCTAAGATTTTCAAATGCAACATCTTTTCAAAAAGCTGTTTCATTCCATCACGTTTTACAACAAAATAAAGGTACAAGTTTTACAGGAAATAAAACTGCCGAATAATATGCAAAGTGCCACAAACTACTAGCCAAAAAGTAGAATAAAGCAGGAAATAACAATCAATGCCCTCGGGAACGAGAATGAGGAGGCCCCCTCATCCTCTTCTGCGGGATAACCTCTGCACCATCATCACCATCCGGATCAGAGCTGTCATCCTCCGGATCTCCCTCAGCTTCGCCTCCGCTCCCGGAACCAAGACCGGAGCCTCCCTCCCCAGGAGATGTCTCTGACACACGGTCTGCGACCTTCTCCTCCTCATCCTCGACAATGAGTGCCCTGCGTCTGCGAGACAACCCTGCTCCTCGAGCTCCTCTGTAAGGCCTGGATGGCCCAGCTCCTCGGGGCTCGGTACCTCGAGCAGGTCTAGCACCTCGACCTCTCTGAGAAGACCCTGGTGGCCCGCCTCGCGTCGGAGCATATACGGGAGGCATCTGAAAATGAAAAGTGCAATACATCAGTTCAAACATAAAAAGCAGGTGCAAGTACAGTATGTGGGTGGGGTGTGTGCAAGATGTGTTCTACACAGCCTATCAATGCAACAGAATGTTTAAAACCAGCATTAACAGAAATGTGATAAATGCAAGAGAGGTGAAGGGTACCTGGAAGCCCATGATGGACATCTGTGCCTCTCTACGTAGAACCATCCCCTCAAGTGAGGCTACCACTCCGAGCATCTGATCTATGTACTCTCGAGGTGGCTGCAGATACAAGCTCAAGTCATCAATAAATGAACAACTGCCAAAATGTCTGTGTGACAAATGAAAAATAGCAGAACATACCGGTGGTGAGTCAGGATCACTGACATATCTGTGACCAGGCATCGGAGGCTCCATAGGGATCGGGATTGGAGAAGTAGTCCCATACTGCCAACTCGTCAACTCGGTCGGCATATCTGGCCATCCAGGATGATCGAGAGTCGGAGGGATAGGAGGAATCGAACTGCCTCTACCTCTAGGTGCACCAGCCCTGCTAGAAGAGGGGATGTCCGCAGCACGGGCGCGACTCGAAGATGGTGCGCCAGTGGGCCTCAGTGGTGGAGCCCGTACTCCCGTCAAGGGGGGCATCAGGTATATGCGGCGATAGGTAGCGTAGTTGCCCTCAATGAGATATAATAAAGCATCGGTGCCCTGCATATCCCTAATGACCTCCTCAATAGATAGCCTGTCGGCAATCCGCATAGTGGGTGGAGGCACAGCAGGAGGGTCCTGAGAATCATACCCCCACACCTGACGCTGAAAGCGTTCCCCCAGGAACCAAGCCCTGCCAACTGGTCCCTCGAGGAGGAACCTATACTGGGAACTAGTCGACCCTCCGGGGTACTGATTCTCGAGATCGTCGCCAAAGACTGCCCAAGGTTGCCAGGTGATCTGCGGATAACCAGTATACAGATCAATCAGAAGTCAAGAAATGCAAAGCAGATCAAAGATGAAAATGAAAGGAACTGAGAGTTTTGAAATACCTCTGACGCGCGCACGGTGTCGAAGTACTGTCACAGAGAGAAGAGAGTCTCTCGGGGCCTCGAAAGGTGCTCGCCCTCAAACATCAATGAAAACGGAGTAATAGGAGGTCCTACCACCTCCATCTCCGGGGCTAATGTGGGAAAATATGCATATACCCATAGCTGAGAAAAGCAGTGCGGAGTGTGAATACAAAGTGCTAAAGGCAGAATACAGAATGCAAAGTGCGCCGTGTGTGCAGTGAATAAGTAATGAGGAGCAAAAATGTAAATCAAGAGGACAGAATGTACCTCCCAAGCTCTCCAGTAGCCGCCGAGTAAGTCCCCCCGCCCGCGAGAGACTGCGCTCATGTAACAATAAAGGGTAGCCAGGCCAGCGCCGCCCCAATCATACTGATTGACCTGTGATAGGTCTACCAGAGCGCTCAAAAGATACAACCCGACCATGTTCCCTCTATCGGCAAACAGAGTGGTGCCAAAGAGGAACATAAGGAAACCACGGGTATACTGCTCGACCTCCTCGGAAGACACAGGCTCCATCTGTGGCCGCCGGAAATGGGAAGAGAACCAAGTATACCGAACTCTCCCTGTACCTCTGTCTACAGGCGGGTGAGCCCCCAATAGATGCATCCAAGCAGCCTCCCACTGACCCATATCTTCATCATAGGGAATGGGTCCACCGCCTAGGTCTAGGCCGGTGAGCATAGCGAAGTCCAGTGGGGTCATGGTCATATCCCCAGTCGCAGAAAAATGGAAAGAATTGGTGGTGTCCCACCATCTCTCCGCCAGAGCAGCAAATAATGTCCTACTGATAAGGCAGTGTGATAACCCTCTGCAGAATGGTCCGAATCCTGCAAAATCAACCAAGTCCCGGACAACTTCCGGAAGCTCAACATACCACTCCCTCGCGGCAGTGGAGCCATATCCTCGCACTGTGCGAGAGCCAGCCTGCATTTAGAATGAATGCGTATATCAGCAAATGAAATGAATGAGCTGTGTGCTAATGAAATGGATGAGCTGTGTGCAAATCAAATCAAACATCAAATCTGGGCTGCGTGTTCAGTAAATTTGGTATTTGGGCTGCGTGTTCAAATTTCAGAAAATTAGTGGGCTGTGTGTTCACATCAAATCTGGGCTGCGTGTTCAGTAAATTTGGTATTTGGGCTGCGTGTTCAAATTTCAGAAAATTAGTGGGCTGTGTGTTCACATCAAATCTGGGCTGCGTGTTCAGTAAATTTGGTATTTGGGCTGCGTGTTCAAATTTCAGAAAATTAGTGGGCTGTGTGTTCACATCAAATCTGGGCTGCGTGTTCAGTAAATTAGAGTTTAGGGCTGTGTGTTCTACTCTTAATTAGTGGGCTGTGTATTCACTTCAAATCTGGGCTGCGTGTTCAGTAAATCAGAGTTTAAGGCTGTGTGTTCTACTCTTAATCAGTGGGCTGTGTGTTCACTTCAAATCTGGGCTGTGTGTTCAGTAAATCAGAGTTTAGGGCTGTGTGTTCTACTCTTAATCAGTGGGCTGTGTGTTCACTTCAAATCTGGGCTGCGTATTCAGTAAATCAGAGTTTGGGGCTGTGTGTTCTACTCTTAGTCAGTATGTACTGTGTGCTCATGTTTAACTTCGGGCTGTGTATTCGGTGAATCAATGTTTGAGCCGTGTGTTCAATTTCTAACTAATGTGTACTGTGCGTTCATAATCAGTCAATGAGCTGTGTTCATGAAATTCAAGTGGCTAAGTCACATGCTCAGGATGCAAGTACTATGTCATAAGCTAAACTGTGTGTTTAAGCATGGCAAAGGTACAAAATGCACGAAAGATACGGAAAATAAAGTAAAATACCTCTACATCGTAGGAGAGGTGCTGCTCCGGCTCTCGAAGAAGGAGATCCCCTGGTACCCGATCGTTGAAATCGGTAAAATGACGAAAAGTGGCTCGCGGAAGCCTATGCACCGCTGGGGCATATCGATCGGGAATGAAAGGGCGGACCCTCGGGGGCAATGTCATGGGATCAAAATCGTCTCCGGCACCCGGAAAACCTCTACCGCGAGGAAAATGACCCGCCATGTCAAGGAATCTGCAAAGAGGAGTAAAAACGAGCAAAATGAGTCAAAATTGGAAAAAGTCAACAAAAAGTCAACTCTCGGGAAACGAAAAGTCAACAAAAGTCAACTCCCGGAAAATTTTTCCAAATATTGAAACAGAATTACCTCAAGTGGTGAAAATGAGAAGAGAAGCCCCGAAGTCAAAACTTAGTCGCCTCAAAGTGCTTAAATCTGAAGGATTTCGCGAAAACAACTTGCGTGGGAGGCCGAGGGGCGCGTATAAAATGCAGATCTGAAAGAGAAAATCGCTTAGAGAGCAAGAGGAGAGAATTTCACACTTGGGGGAGTGATTTCGGATGGCATTGGAGGTGTGTATATATAGAAATGCTGAAAATGACCAAAATGCCCCTGCTTTGGGCAGGTGGCCGGCCCCTCTACTTTTCCCCCCTGGCCGATGGCCTCTCCTAGGGTGGTGTGCTGGCCGACCATGCTCCCTACCCCCTCCCCTACCTCTCTGCAAATTTTGAGGAAAATCGGAGTTCCCGGGACCTGAAAAAGTTGAAGAAAAGTGCACTTTCTGGCGCCGAATTGCTCCACCGGAACTTCAATTGCAATTATTGACATGTGTCTCTTCATTATTCATCAAAATCAGAGTGTATCCTTTTTAAACATGTTGTGACCTCTCCGAGAGGTGAATCAGAGGCCGCGATCGAGTTGCTGTCGCCGAAATGCGCGTTTTTCAGCTCGTTGTTACGCAACAAACAGGCATCCTGATTTGTGCTCGTTTGTCATTATTTGGCTCATAATTTGCATTCTCATGGATGTTTTGCATTGTCATGCGTGTCTTCCTGATGTACCATACTTCTGTGCTTAAACATGCGTTGTCACGCATTATCTTTTCTCACGTTGCGATGCATTCATTCTCCGACACTGTGTGTGTCAAACTCTTGGAATCATAGGAATCGCATTGAATATATGTTGTTAGCATATTGTTCTTGTTAGATTTCTCTCTTTTGCAGGCACGATATTGTATGTACGGTTCATTTGAGGCTGGTGCGACCAGACGAATCGCGCAGGTAATCGTATCTTCTCCGTGTGAGGCGCGACGAGAATTGAATAATTCTCCGCATTCCTAACTGCATGAAATGTAGTTGTTGCTTTGCATTCTTGCTTAAAACTGTTGCATCTATTTGTCAATACTTGCTTCATTACAGCTTGCTGCATTTGTATGATCACTTGGCTCCGTGCCTATCACTTTGCATTTTGCCCCCTTTGCCTGAAGGCATGCCTGCGGGCACACATCTCTGTTTATCTTGTATGATTGTCTAAGTCTTCGGCCTTGTCAAAAATGGGTCGTCTCTGGGCTTTGACATTCACTCACGTCACTTCTTGACTTCCGAGTTCTGTCAAAGAGGGGCAACTGTAGACACCCCATTTTTGACTGTCCTCAAGACTCAGACGTCACCGATTGAGCGCTTGGTGATGTTGCATACTGTGCTCGTTCAGAAGTCTCAGAGTCGCGGCCGTGCGCCCTGCCTCTAGACTTCCGAACTCTCTTTCGTGCCTTGTCTCGGTTTGCGAACTAGACTCGGTTTTCTCTGTTTTCTTTCTTGAGGGGAGGGAATAGTCCCGTAGACTATCACCTAGTGGCCGTGAGCTACTTTTTATGGCCGTAGGCCATTTCGCCCATTTCGGAGCCCGGTTCCCGGTTTTCGGGACCGTCAGGCCGTGTGCCTCGGCTCGGGACCGCCCAACCATCTCCGATTTCTCCGGTTTTTGGCAAGTGCCTCCGTTTTATCGTACCGAGGGACACTGGGGCCTCTGATGTCTACTTCGTGGCCGAATGCCACTTTCGATGCCTGTAGCCGGTTTTCGGGACCCCGAACTGCGTGATTTGGGCCCCGGGTATTCATTTTGCATCGGTTTTCTCCGATTTTTGGCAGGAACCTCTGTTTTGTCATTCCGAGGGACACTGGGGTCGCAGATACCCACTTCGCTGCCGTATGCCACTTTCGGTGCCTGCAGCCCATTTTCGGGACTCCGAACTGCCCGGTTTTGGCCCCGAGCGTTCATTTCTCATTAGTTTTTGTTCAATTTTGGCAGGTACCTCTGTTTCAACACTAGGAAGATCACTGGGGGGTGGGAAGCCAGCAATTATCCCAGAAAAACAGTTTCGCTCCTCCGGAGCCCGTTTTGCTCACTTCCGGGCCAATGTTGAACACCCTGGGGATATTTTCTTCCGACCAAAGCTACATATTTGTGATGAGGGGACATGGGAGGACCCTAAAAGTGCATGGTCGGCCAGTAATTGTGCATTTCATTTTTGAGCCTCTCCTTCAAGTTCTATGTTGTGACTCCTGTTCCAGTGTTGCCAAATTCCAGCCTTGGATCCTTGTTCTACACACATGGGAGGACCCTAAGAGTGCATGGTCGGCCAGTAATTGTTGATTTCATTTTTAAGCCTCTCCTTCAAATGCAATGTTGTGACTCCTGTTTCAGTGTTGCCAAATTCTAACCTTGGGGCCTTATTCTACACACTTGGGAGGACCCTAAAACTTGGTGGTCGGCCAGCAATTTTTGACTTCATTTTTTTGGGGTGGCTGGCCGGCCATGGGAGGTGGCTGGCCGGCCATGGGAGGTGGCTGGCCGGCCATGAGGGGTGGCTGGCCGGCCACTTGCAGCAAAACCACCTGGCCGGCCAGCTTTTTGCTTTCCAGCTCTTTACAGCTGTCCAGCTGCTTTTTGAAATATCTCCCCCACCCGGGGGATATTTTGGGAGGGAAAGCTTGGATGCATTTCCCTCCCCCTTTTACACCCCTTCCTTGCCTATAAAAGGGGCTGGCCTCCTTCTTTATGAGGGTTGGACAATTTCTTCTCAAGGCTTCATCTCCCATAGCCTCCATCTTCATCTCCAAAATCCTAAAAAAAACCTCAAGTCCCTAGCCCATTCCTTCACCAACCCCAAGCCTCACCATCACCATTCAATTTCCAGCAGCAAGGAAGGGTTCCTCAGAGGCTTAGAAGCAACTTTCATCAAGGCAAGAGGAAGCAAAAGACTTGTCTTCAAGGGTAAGCCACTAATTCCCCTTTTTGAGCATAATTTTCCATCAATTCTTTACCCTACTTCCTTTTTATTTTGGGCTCCGACCCCTACTGGTTTTGTGCTTATTTTGAGCCCCTCTACAACATTGTAGAAGGGCTCAACCTCATTTGGTGTCTCCATGATATACTTCCTTCAATATCACCCTTTATGCCAATTATTTGCATGCTTTGTTTGGCTTTTGAATGATCTGATTTCGAGCTTCATATATACTGTTAGTGGGCTTATATTGAGCCCCTCTTCAACATTGAAGAAGGACTCCATCATGTTTGGGGGCTCTAGCATGCACTTCCTTTGCAATTCTTCCATTTTACCGTAAATTTGCATGCTACTTTTAGCCTATATGCATTTATTTTTGGAGCATGCTATAAACTGATTATGAGCTTATTTTGTGTCTCTCTACAACATTGTAGAAGGGACCAATCTTGTTTGGTGCCTCCTTGAATGGCCTCCCTTTATACCCCTCTTTGGCCATGTTTTGCATACTTCTTTAAGCTTATCATGCTCCGGATTTCAGCCTTCATCAGGCCTAGAGATAGCCTTATTTTGGCCTTCTAATCATTCTTTGTCAAGGGTCTTAGGCTATTTGGTGATTGGTTTTGGCACTTCCTTTGTATTCCTCTTTTCTTCCGTAAAATTGCATGCTTTGTTAGGCTTGCTTAGCCTCTGTTTTGAGCCTTCATCAGACTTAGAAAGTGTCTTGTTTTGATCTGTTCTTAAAGTTTTATTAAGGGTCTTAAGTTGTTTGGTCATTGCTTATGATACCTCTCTTTATAAACCTCTTTTGACCCTTATTTTGCATGCTATGTATTGTATATCTACACACTGAATTTGGGGATCTCATCTTCTGTAAAAATGCATATTTTTAGTCCCTCTCTAATTTTGTAGAACTGATTTTTTGGGTTTGAGTATTGTAGATATCACTTGCTTTGTAAATCCTCTCTTTTTCCGTATTTTTGCAAGCTATTGTTGTCATATCTATGCTTACAATTTGGCCATGTTTTGTACTGGAAAGATGCTATTTTTGAGGCTGCCTTGCTACTGTTTTTGCTGTCATATGTCAATTTTGCATGTATAGCATAGCTGTAGGCCATTTCGGGGGCTAAATATCACATTTCGGGAACATTCTGGGCATCGGGTGCATTTTTATCATCATTTTGAGGCTGTTTTCCCTTCATTTAGTTGCTGGAATTTAGTTTGCATGCTTGCATATCATTTCCATGCCATTTTGTGCCTTTTTGTCATTGCCTCGGTTTGCGTGCCCGTGGGCACGTACTTCGAGGCGCTCCGTTTTCATTCATCGGCAGCCTATGTGAGTGCGGCTGAGGCTCTCTCATGTTGGCGTAAGTCCATCATTGCATTCCGTATGCCATTTTATGCATTCCTCGGTTTGCGTGTCCGCGGGCACGCATTTCGAGACATCTCTTGTTTTTTTATCCGGCGGCATCTGATGTGAGTGTGGCTGAGGTCCACTCATGTGAGTATAAGCCCAATTTGCATTTCGCATCATCGCCTCGGTTTGCGTGCCCGTGTGCACGCATTTCGAGGCACTTCGGTTTTATCTGATTTGCATTTCGCATCATCGCCACGGTTTGCGTGCCCGTGTGCACACATTTCGAGGCACTTCGGTTTTATCCGATTTTCATTCCATCACATCATCACCTCGGTTTGCGTGCCCGTGTGCACGCATTTCGAGGCACTTCGGTTTTATCCGATTTGCATCTCACATCATGGCCTCGGTTTGCATGCCCGTGTGCACGTATTTCGAGGCATCTTCATTTTCATCCGCATTGTGCATACTAGGTTGTATCTTAGTTGCATTTCATGCATATCATGCTTATTGCACGGGAAACGAGGCGCGTTTTGTACTCCGAGTAACGAAACGGGTCTCAATTCCCAAGTCACCGACACTCCGGATTACCCATGATGGAGCTAGGTTTTGTTGTAGCATTCATCCGCATGCATCCTATATTGAGTTGTGCAATTCGGCTCCTCGGCCATCATGCGTCGAGATGCGTGATTGGTGGCACGAGGATCGAGGCATGCATATATTTGTGAAATACATTGCTATGCCCCTTTCCTGCTCTCTGTTGCAGCAAAATCAAGGATCAGCAACTTTTCGGAGTCTGGCACGCATTTCGAGAAACATTGCGAACAGAGGCTAATCGGGGCATCCCAGTGGATTTCCGCGCCAGGCAGCCCAACATACATCATCCATCAGAAGCAAGGCAGTCCCTGGCTTGCATGCCAGTTTTACAGTTTTTTTAGTTGAATTTGTTAATTAATTAGAAATCTGTATTATTCTTTTATTTCGGACTGTATATTTATTCGGACCCTCTGCGCGAGGGCACAACTGTAATAAGGGTGTGTGAGTGTGATGTATGTCTTCCAACCCCCATTTCTTTCTCCCTTTTATTTATCCGCTTACAATGGTTAGATATAGGGCATATTTCAATTAGCATACAGCATGACAGCATGTTTGCATCATTCATCTGTTTTGCACGCACCGGGCTCGGCGCATCATACAAACTGCATCTGTATTTCAATTCCAAATCGGATACTTGATAGCTGTAGCATTTCATATGCCATGTTTAGAATAGCCGAGCCTGCTATAATTTGCATCTTTGCATGTGTTGCATTAGGCATTTCAGCATACTTAGGATCATGCATGGATTTCTAACAAGCTTCTGTTTTGGCTTGGAGTACTCGGTAAGTTTTATGCTTTAGCATCCTTGCATGCGTGTGAGTGTTGCCATGAATAGCATGCTTGCCATGAGGCTATTTGCTTATGTGATATAACTGCCTTGAATGCCTGTGGGTGGAGGTTGAGTTATTTGAATTGGGACAATGCATTGACTGTTTGTTTTAAGCCCACTAGATAGTGGCAACATCACTGTTTTCTAAGCCCACCTGAGGGTAGCAAATCCGCATTTTAGCCTACCTGCGGGTAGCACCATCACACCATTTTCAAACAAACAAACATGAAATGTTTTGTTCCAATTCAGACGGCCCAGTCTATACTTGTTTGCTGCGAGCATCACATAGTAATCTAGGCTAATAACCGGAATAAGAACTCACAATGTTTTCAAAAACAGATATCATGGTTAGTAGAGGCCGGTCTTTGACCGGGCGAGCGGGGGTGCTCACGATGTGACCTTCCCCAATCGTACCCAAGTTCCCGAGCCGAGGCAACTTTGGTGATGACGGACACGTGGCCTTTGGCACCGAGTCAGGGTTTCCTAAATTTTCCATTTTAAAAATATTTAGGTGGCGACTCTGTTATCTGGCAAAGCAGTCCATGTTTGGCACTTCTTTCAAAAAAATCTGTTTTTCTTCAAAACGATTTGCCAGAGTTGGACTCTTTGGTTCAGATTTAGAACCGCAACAAAATCGAGTCCGAACTGTAGCGAGGTCCCTCGCGGGCTTGTTACAGTGGTGTTGTAATAATTAGCTAGCATAGTTAATTTATTTCATTTGGTTTGTAATAGTTAGTTAATTAGGTAATAATTAGCTGGTCCATTTATTCGGATCCTCCTGCGTAAGGGCAAACTTGTAATAATATGTATGTTTTCCAACTTTACGTCTTTCTCTCTTTTATTTATCCGCTTACGATGGATAGTGTCGAACATCATTTTTTTTTTTTAGCATTCTACATGTATAAAGCATTCATTTGTCTTGCATGCCTTAGGCTCGGGTTCATCATTCTAACAAAGCTTTGTTGTTTATTACTTCGTTGAATATGTGTTTAAAACGCATGCTATCAAATTAATTCACATGGTATATTAGTAGCCGAGCCTATTAATTACATCTTGCATGTGTTGCATCAGTCATATTGCATTAATTAGTGGCATGCATGTTTTCTAATTATTTTGCTTGTTTTGGCTCGCCTCGGAGTACTAGGTGAGCATTTTATTGCTTTAGCATATTTGCATGAGTGTGCTTGTTGTCATGTCTAATATGCTTGTCATGAGACTAATTGCTTAAGTGCTATATCTGCTTGAATGCTTATAGATGAAGGCTAATTGCTTGAATTGGAATAATTTGAGTAATGTATATATGATATCACTTTTTTTATGTGGTACATATTCAAAATAATTTTAAAAAACATATATGAAATCAAATGTTCTAATTTTTGCAAATTAATCTATACTTGTATGCGTCACATAGTAATAATAGCCTAATAATTGGAACAAAAGCATATAATGTAAATAAGAATCACATCATGATTAGTAGAGACCGATCTTTGATCGGGTGACTGGGGTGCTCAAGTCATGACCTTTCCCTCTCGTACCTAAGTTCCAGAGCCGAGACACTTTGGTGATGATGAATAAGTGGCCTTTGGCATGAGTCTCGGGATTCCTAAATTTTCTAAAAATATTTAGGTGACGACTCTGTATTTGGCAAAGGAATCCATTTTTGACATTTTGATTCAAAATCGACTTTCCAAAAGAATTGCCAGATTTTGACTCTTTTGTGTTTTTTTATTTCAAATTGTACTTGTGAGATCAGATTCAGAACCATAGGAGTTCGAACTGTAGAGCTATCGTATCCGAAAGGAGTACGAAAAGTCGAGCTACAGTTATGCAGTTTATGAAGGAATTTCATGCTAATGGCAAATTGGTAAGTGGAGTAAATAGGTCTTTTACCTTGGTCCCAAAAAAAGATAACTCAGTTGGCTTGGCAGATTATAGGCCTATTAGTCTCGTGGGTTCAATGTATAAGATTCTGGCTAAGGTTCTCTCTAATAGGCTAAAAATTGTTTTGCCTGAGATTATTAGTGAAACTCAATCAGCTTTCATGAGTGGTAGAAATATCCTTAATGGTGCCTTGATTGCAAATAAAGTAGTGGAGTGGTGGAAAAAGTTAAAAAAAATGGGTGTGTTTATTAAGCTTGATTTTGAGAAGGCTTACAAATTAGTGAATTGAGAGTTTCTCTTTTCAATGTTGTCCAATTTTGGCTTTGGAATGAAGTGTATCTCATGGATCAAGAAGTGTGTCTCCACAACTAAGTTATCTGTCCTTGTGAATGGCTCACCAACAGATGAGTTCCATCCCCAAAAAAGGCTTAGACAGGGTGACCCACTTTCTCCTTTCCTATTCAACATCGTGGCTGAAGGTCTAAATGTGCTTGTATCAAAAGCAGTGGAGTTGGAGCTAGTTAAAGGTGTGAAAATAGGAGCAAATGAGGTGTTGGTGTCTCATCTTCAATTTGCTGATGACTCTATCTTTTTTTGTAAAGACGGTGAGGCTAAAATTAGTATTATTAAAAGGATCCTAAGGTGCTTTGAGCTTGTATCCGACCTAAAAATCAATTACCATAAGAGTATGGTTTGTGGAATGGGCATTGAGAAAGTCATGTTGGCTGACTTTACTAATTTACTTAACTGTAACACTCAAGCCTTGCCATTTAAGTATCTTGGGCTTTCTTTAGGGGCCAAACCAAGTAAGAGCAAAACTTGGAAACCAATCATCGATAAAGGAAAAGCTAAGCTGGTAGGTTGGAAAAGAAGACTTCTCTCATTTGCAGGAAGGTTGACACTGATTAAGTTTGTGCTAGCTGGTTTGCCAGTGTATTACCTTTCTTTGTTCAAGATGTTTGAAGGGGTTGCTAAGGAATTGGAGAGAATTCAAGCCATATTCTTGTGGGGAGGCTCTGACCTAAAAAAGAAGATTCATTTAGTCAAATGGGAGGAAATAACAAAGAGATTTGATCAAGGTAGGTTGGGAATTAGAAGGATTAGAGACTAAGTTAATTTTTCTTTATTGTTCAAAGGGTGTTGGAGATTTGCAAATGAGACTAAGTCATTGTGGAGAAAAGTAATTTGCAGCAAATATGATCTGGATGTAAGTAGTTAGTTGCCATCAAGGGAGATAAGTTACAGATACTAAAGGGTGTGGTCTGATATTGTCACTATGGCTGATCATAATCCTTCTATGATGTTATGTTTCTTAAATAACTTTAAGATAGTAGTTGGAAATGGGAAAAGGGTAAAATTCTGGGAGAACATCTGTTGTGGCAATTATTGTTTGAAAGTGGAGTTCCCAAGACTGTTTAGTCTCTTTTTGGAGAATGAAGGCACTCTGAAAATGTTTCTTGGTTTGAAAGAAGCTTCAGGGGAATGGAACTTGCTACCTAGAAGGGAGATGTTCGAATGGGAAAAGCTTGAGTGGTTGAGACTTGTAACAATTCTGTCATCTAGTCCTTCAATTAGGAGGGAGGTTAGTGACTACACAAGGTGGGCTGCTAACATCTCAGGTACCTTCTCTGTTTATTCTCTATATTATCTTAGTTATTTGGATGGGGCCACTCATCTCATGTTGAGTAAACTGGTGTGGAGTTTAGTCTTGCCTCCTAAAGTGCAATTTTTTGGTTGACTTGTCTGGAAACATAAAGTGAAGAGTACTGCATTTTTGTAAAGAATTGATATTCTCAATGGCACCTCTTCCATAGCTTCTAGTTTTTGTAAGAATTCTGAAGAATCTGTGCTTCATGTGTTATTGCACTGCCCTTTTGTTTAGGAAGTGTGGTCAGCCTTATTGAGATGATGAGGTGTGGAATGGGTCATCCCAGGTTCTATTAAAGGAGTACTACTCTAGTGGGAGGGTCAGCCTATGCAGAAAAATGAAAATAAGATTTGAAGAATTATTTCCCTTGCTACTCTGTGGTCCATATGGAAACTTAGGAATGATTGTGTATTTAGGGATGCCAAACCTGTAACTTGGGATTTGTGTGAGCTTATAAAAATCAGAGTTGCTTTATGGTTCAAAGCCCCTTGTAGAGATCTTCATTACTCCATGAGTGATGTTGTTTTCTATCTTAATCAGATCAGAGTATGTATTGGTAGAGGTTGAGATGGTCTTGATCTTTGGAGGGAGGTTTGTTGTGCTTATAAGTAGGGTGTGCTGCAGGATATTGTTGTTGATTGCAAGTTGGTGGTCTGCTGTGTTGGACGGGTGTCTGAAAGCCTTTACTGTTTAAGCCTTAAGCCTTATTTTGTTCTGTTGTGGTCCTTTGTTTGTTGCCTTATTGTCGGCTGTGTTCTGAGTTGTCCCTTCTAGTTGCTGTTTCTGCTAGTTGTTGTTGATTGTTGGTGCTGCTGCTGCCAGTTGGTGCTACAGAGCTATTTTTGGTACTGATTTTGGTGTTGTTAATTGCTGTTTTTGGTGCTTTTTTTGGTATTTTTAGTTCTGATTTTGGTATTTTGGTGTTGATTTGGTGTTGTTTAATATGTTTCTTACTGTTTTTTTCTTGGCTTTGGTTGGTTGCTCACCAACTTTTGATGATGTGCTAAGAAGGGATTTGGTAGACATATTGGTGCCAACCTAGTTGGGATTGATATGTCTCGCTATGATATTTTTTGCACTCATCTCTTTTCCTTTCTTAATGTAATGAGTTATTTGTTCATCAATAAATGTTTTATTTTGCCGATCAAAAAAAAAAAAAAAAAACTGAGCATTTTATTAAACCTCATATGTGAAAAACAAAATTTTATTTAACTTAATTTAGGCCTGGTTTGGCGTGTCCTATATAAGTCAAAAAGCCAAAAAGTTACTCCAAAATCCAAAAAGGTATCACTATTCACCCAAAAAAAAAAAATAATTTTTTTCAACAAAAGTACACACCGACTTGACCACTGTGCAGCTGCTGTGCTGCGGCAGTGGACAGAATCACATTGATTGGGTGTGATTTGCACACACACCGCTGTTCGGTCTGTGGGGCCTATCACGGGTTCCGTTTTGATAATCTGAACCGTTCAATGTGTAGAACTCGTCGAGTACTATATGTCTGCAAAAAATCACATTGATCGGATATCGATAACTATATGATCAAATCAGTTATGTACAACAAATGGATGGTGTTATAATTAATGATTGAAAAATAAATAAGTCTGATCAAATAGCTATCGATATCCGATTAACGTGATTTGTTATAAGTACATAGTGTTCGACGAGTTATACACATTGAACGGTTCAGATTATTAAAATGGGACCCGTGATGACCCCCACGGGCCAAACAAAACCGTCTAGTGCTTTGTACAAAAATTAGCCAATAATTTCCAATTCCAATACACTCTTTCCGGTTTGTACGGCTGGGCCCACCTCTCACTAATCATCTCTTACACACTTTTTTTATACAATTTTTTAATACACATTTTTCCATAAAAATCCAAAAAGTTAACCCAAACCTCCATATTTTTTTCTCAACTTTTTTAGTTAAAAAAGACAAAAAGTACATTTTTTTAGGACACCCCAAACCAGCCCTTAGTTATATTACGTTTTCAAGTGATTGCAATTTAGAGGCAATTTCTTCATATATATTGAATTCAATCCCTGAATATTTATTAATATCATTGTTGCCCCCACAGTCCAAACAAGTGCCCATTGATCCTTTCACATTCCTCCAAGCACATTATCTTTTTGGCAAGATGGAGTGTGATTGTAAAGTGGAACACGTTAATCCCGTGTTATCTTATTTTATTTTTGTGTAAACTACGGTGACATTTTTAAGTTGTCGTTTGATAACACTTACGTTTTTTATTTTTTTATTTATATTTATAAAAATTTAAAAAATTTAAATAAAAATTTATTTGATAAATTTTTTATTTATAAATCAACGGTCTCAGTTTATAAATTTGTCAAAAAATGTAAACTCAAAAAATGAGTTTACGTTTTGAATTTTTTTTTTTTTTTACCACCCAACACTAGCCACCATCCGCTACCATTTTCCACTACCGTCTTCTGCCACCACCACCCACCACCCACCCCCCCACCACCATCTGCCACCACCACTCACCACCCAGCTGCAACCCACTACCCACTCGCCACCACCACCGACCCCTCACCACCACCACCACCCACCACCCACCATCCACCTATCACCCACCCGCCACTACCATCCACCACCTGCCACCACCACCCGCCACCTACCTGCCACCACCACTCACCACTCACCACCCACCCATCACCCACCGTCACTACTTTCCACCACCCACCGTCACCACTTTCCACCACCATCTTCCGCCGCCATCGTCTTCCGCCACCACCACCCGCTACTTGCCACCACTTCCACCACCGTCTTCTGCTACCATCACCCAACACCTGCCACCATTTTCCACCACCGTCTTCCGCCACCACCACCACCCGCCATCATTTTCCACCACCGTCTTCCGCCGCCACCAATCGTTTTCACCCACCACTCGCCACCACTTGCCATTTCTCACTCTTTTTTATATTTTAAATTTTTTTTAACTATTTTGCCTAAACCAAACACGCTTGTAGTTTATATTTTTCTAAAAATAAACAAAAAATAAACAAAAATCAGTTTATAAAATTTTTGTAAATATAAACTGAAAACGTGAACGTTACCAAACAGGCCCTAAATGTTTGAAAAAAATATAACAAAAATGAGTGAGACTCCCACCATCCTCAGTGAATACTAATTGATCCAAAATATTATTATTATTATTATTATTATTATTATTATTATTGTCCTCCTCTCTTTAACCTCCACGTGTATGTGGGGGGTGGTGGGAGTCACTCCCAAGTGAGGGTCTGTATTAATTTTGAAAATATAATATTAGATATATTACATCATGTTATATAATATATAATGTATTATATATTAGCTATATAGTATGTTTATTATAAATATATCTTATAAATATAATAAAATTATAATAATTTAAAAAACAAGTTAATTCATATAATATTTAACATACTTTTTATCAGTAATTCTCTAATCTTATACTTCTGCAAATAAAAAACTTTAAAGCAATGGTTAGATGCAGAGGACGCGGCACTGCCACATTGCTACAATTAGGGAATGTAATTGGTTCGGTACGGTTGATATTTAAGTAAAAAAAATTTACTAAATTGATAATGTTAATTTTATTATTGTGAGCACCGATATAAACCACTTCTTCTATCAAACCACACCAAGTCAAAACAATTGAAACGGCTCAGTTCAGCTCAATTTAATCGGTTTAGCACCTTTTAAACTTGAGCCACTTTTTATAGTCACTAATTTATATAAAAACATTGAATACCATTTCAAACATATACAATCCATCCATTTAATAAATACTTTTCAAACAAACAAAAAAAATTAAAAAATGCTAAGGTTTCAAGAATAATGAGTTAAAGTTAAAATTATATATAATAATACAAACTTAGGTTATAAAGATGATAATGTTAATTAATTGAGGATAATAATTTATTATACTTATTAATATCATTATATTATTAAATTATATATTTATTAAATATAATATATGTTGATATGGTTGGTTTTGGATTAATTTGGTGCGCAAAGTGTTTGAACCGATAATAAATCGAAAATTAAAAAAAAATCAAATTAAAAAATCACACAGACTAATTCTTATTAAAAAAATAAATCAAATATAACCAATTTGAGCTGATTCAATTAATTTGATCAACTTTTTTATTTTCTTACTTCCCTAACTACAGCCCTACACAATTATTTGAGGAAAAATGCTTGGGACCTCTAATTAGAGATACCACTAATGATGTGGCAGTGGGTCCCACCACTGCCACAACCAATCCTGTGTCTTGATTTTTTTTATTTTTTATTTTTTTCCTTTTCCACCTCATTAGAGGTGTGTTTAGAGGTGTGTTTTTAGAGGTCTCTAGCATTGTTGTTATTTGAGGTAGTAAACCCACCATCAACGACAAGATTGTGACCACTCACATACTTGGATTCATCACTGGCTAGATAAAGTGCAGCCTCCGCTATATCTTTAGCCCTTAGGGTTGCACCCTTTAGGCTAGCCAACCCTCTCACTATTTCCTCCATTTTTTCCACTTCTTCCTCTTGAGGCAACCCTAAATCCACCATTTCCTCATCTTCCTCGCAACTCCGCCACGCGTTGACAAGCATGGAAGTGGCCACCCCAAAAGGCGAAACACAATTAACCCTAATCCCATACCTTCCCAACTCACATGCCACATTCTTTGTCAATCCCACAATGGCATGTTTTGAAGCTGTGTAAGCATGAGGTCCAAGCCCTCCCATGACACCAGCTACACTAGCCATGGAAATTATGCACCCACTTCTTCTAGGAACCATCACTCGTGCCGAATGTTGCATCCCAAGACAAGCTCCTTTAACGTTGACACACATGACATGGTCAAACTCATCTGGGTCGAAATTGACGATACTCTTCCTCTTTGCTTGGTTTCCTAGAACCCCGGCATTGTTGCAAAGAATGTCTAGGTGGCCATAGAGGGAGACTGTTGAGTTGACCAGGTTTTCCACATCTTCTTCTGAGCTTACATCACAATGCACATAGGTTGCTGAGGGACATAGTGAGTTGGCTAAGGCAGTACCAGTGGCATCTTCAACATCTGCAATGACTACTTTGGCTCCATGTTTGATGAAGAGCCTCACTGTGGCCTCCCCAATACCACTAGCACCACCTGTTACAATTGCAACTTTTCCTTCCAACCTGGGAAAATGTATAGAATAGTTTATTGTTAGATTATCATCAAGTTATATTTTGCTGATCAAAAAAATTCATCAAGTTGAGATACTAAAGTGCACGAGAGCTTAAATTTGGAATGTTTTCCAAATTATTTGGGATTCTTGAGGAATCAATCAAAGTGACTTTAAAACCATCAATAGTATGAACAAATAGCCTATTAAATTAAGGGGGATTTAGTCAAAACCTTCACATAGTGGGTGTTTGGGAAGTGGATTTTTATATAGGTTTTTTTAGTTGCAGAATATTATTGGATAAAAAATTTTTAGTGTTTGGGAAGATAGTTGGATTTTTTTTGTGGTTGGATGTGATGTTTGTAAGAGAAAAGCTGAAATGATTATGAGGTTGGATGTGATATTTTGTTTGGATGTGTTTTTTTGGATAAATACAAAAAAATTCCTTAAAAAATCTAACAAATATTACTATTATCAAGATATTAAATTTTAAAATAATATAATTTTTGATGTAAATGTCGATTTTTAATACAATTAATATTTTTATAATTCTCTCATTAAGATCTATCAAATAAGATCCATGTTGACTATGGAATTCTTTTTTTAAAAAAATTATTACCGTTGAAATTGATGTAAACAATAACAGTAACATGTTACTCTATTTGACAGCAACATGTTACTCTATTTGACAATTACTCTATTTGACAGTAATATGTTACTCTGTCTCACAGTAACATGTTATTCTGGCAATATTGTCCAAGAAAGGAAAAAAATAAATAAATTATTTTGTCTTTACTCAATTATATATTTTTTTCTTAGGGGGTTTATGAAGAAAAATAAATTGCAATGTCTTTTTCACCAAACAACGGTCCAATGGAGAGGTGGTTTTGACTACATTTCCCTTAAATTAAATAGTTGTTGGTCCCCAAAATATGCACTTTATGACATTTTGATCCTTAATATTTTAATTGTATTAATTTGGCCCCTAACTTATTTAATTTTTGTTTAAAGTATCGTGTGCGTAGCGGAAGCTAGGGTATTTTATTCAAATTTTGGACAGAAACTGTTCTCAAAACTATTCAAACATGAATTGGATAAGTTGAAAATCAAATTGATACAATTTATTAAATTATTAGAGACCAAAATAAATACTTTAGAGACCAGCATTGAATTTGTTAGGGTTAAAATCTAGAACACTAATCTTATCTGTAGAGATTAATAGACAAGGATAATACTTAGGAGAAGACAGTATATATATGAATAATCTTCTTTCTATCTCTAAGGTCTATAAATATAATTGTATTCTTCTTCTTCTTCTTTTTTATCTTCAAAAAAGAAAATTCTATTAACCCAAGTAAAGGAATAAAACAAGTTAATAAGGAATAAGGAAACTTCATCACAATTTGGCAAGAAACTATGATTGTATTCATGTATATTCATTTGAGTAAATGAAATAGTACTATCACCACCCCCCCCCCCCCCCCCCCAAAAAAAAAAAAAAAAAAAAAAAAAAAAAAGTGGAAAAAGAAACAAACAAACAATATATTTTTAGCAAAACCCAAATGGGATGCTTCATGCGCTCTACGAAATGTAAACCTAGAAATGGTGGGGATTACATATGCAACATTGCAATAATCTTAACTCAATGTATCGAATATATCCCAGCAACCACATATCCACATTCTTAAAAACGAGTAAATAGATTTGAAAAAAATAAATATAGATTAAAAAAAAGTCAAGTAAAGATAACCTTTTAGGGGTGAGAGAGGTATTTTCTCTGCTCATCACATGAATTCCCTGGAGGGTTTGCTCGGGCATCACTTGAGCAGACATGTTGAGAGAGAGAGAGAGAGAGAGAGGTGTCTAATATTTTGGCAATAGAAAGGACAGTGAGGATGGTGAGGACGAAAGGAGGGTAAGGATTTATAGAGATCCAAAAAGGTGAGTGACTTACAATGGTGGGGCTATGGGGCTGTGCTTTTCTCATTGGAAGGGGGAACTTGATTAAGAATGTCCGTTACACTAAAGCTCCTTTGCCCCTCAAGCACATGTTTCTTGCCATATGATCTTGTCTTTATTTTTTATTTTTTTGGAAAAATACCAATAGGTCTTAATAGATAGCCTTAATTCTCATTAAATCCTATTGAAAATAAGTCATAATAAATTCTTCACTAAAAATAATTTTATGACGATTTTTTTACATCTGTCGCTAAAAATTGAAAATTAATGACTTTTTTTTTTTACGGTTTTTATAAATTATCATTAAAACTTATAATTAGTAATGTTTTTCTATGGCGAATTTTTCAAACTGACGCTAAAAGTTAAAAATTAGTGGATTTTTTTGCGACGATTTTTTAAATCGTCACTAAAATTTATAATTAGTGACATTTTTGTGACAAAATTTTCAAACTATTGCTGAAACTTAATAATTAATGACCTCTTTTAATAGTATTTAATGAAAAATGTCATTAATTTTCATATAACGTATTAGATAATAAGTCTACTTAATAGAACCTACACGTATGGTTCCTTAATTTTTTTTTTCTATTTTTCTTTTTTATTTCTTTCTTTCTTTCTACACATTCTCAGCTATTATAAATCTTGAGATTCAAAGGAAAGACAAATAAATTAAAAGACAGCTTCCCGTTGTGTATGTAATGGATCTCTCCATTCTAACTATGTGATAGAGGGATTTGGGGATCCTGCTATACCTTTGGGCATAACAGACTGTTGTGTTCTCTTGTAAAGTGTTATCTCAAATCTCTTTCGATAATCTACATTGTTTATATTATAAAATTCGTCGAGTAAATCATTCATATAAAAAATCAAGTTAATTGGATATCTGCAGCCCTATAATCAAAGCACATTTGTTGTTATAAAAATTAACGGTTAACATAGCTTTCATAAATTTTTAAAAACAATTAAGACTTAATCATGGGGTTATGAATATCCGATTAACTTGATTTTTTACATGAATAATATTCTTGACGAGCCCTACAATATGACGGTTCAAATTATCGAAAAATATTCCGGACGAACTCCCACAAAGGGGCACAACAACACCCCAAGTCCGTGATAGAGAGGATTTTGATCCAAAACAAATGATAAATATATTTAAAAGATAATAAAATAATTAAGTATTCTTGTATAATACTCTACACTAATTATCGATTGACACATTTTATATTATCTTTTAAAACACTCAAATAAAAATAAAAATAAAAGATCCTCATGTCTAAATTAATAACTATCAAATTATTGGAGCACAGTATCAACTTACTCCAAAATACTAAATAATCTCTCCTAAAATATAAGGAGAAATTACATCACAATGTAACAGTAAAAAAAATTATAATTTAGTGTAAAAATTTATACGCTTTAATAATTAAAATATTATATATATATTTTTTTTGTGACCACTGTACTGTTATTTCCGCAAAATATAATACCAATTCACCAAAATGGCCCACCTCTATTTGGGTTGGACCTTTGTAATCCCAAAACACTAATGGGAGCACAACAGTCAACAGGATTTAGTATGACAACAATGTTTAATAATCCGAATGTTCCTGACTCGAATGGCTCGAATATATCAAAACGATATCATTTTGATACATTCGAGTCATTCGAGCAATACAAATTCGAGCTACTAAACATTTGTCTTAGTGTGAAACCTTTTCAATGTACTTTTTTTTTATTAATGCTAACTTCCACGAGCTATGTTAAATGAATTTGGGTATGAGTACCAAGTGTGGGTGTGTATCCCAACGTTAGACTTTCATAAATTTAAATTTTAAAATTTTGGGATATGTATCTAAAATTGGATATGGGTGTGAAAACGTGTTATATACATATATATTACATATTATATAGTATTCTAAGATAAAATATTGTAAATTATATAGAAATATACTTGAAATTGAATAGGATTCAAGAAAAAATATGAAATTTCTATATCTAAATGTGAGAGACTAAAAATATTGCTTTACTAGCAAATGAGAGTTTTTTTCTTCTCATGTATTATAACAAATTAAAGGATCCAAGTGTCTAAATTGGGCATGAGTGTCGGACACATATCTCACATCCTTATCCATGTCATATCCGGTAGACACAGATACTGTAGGGGAAATAAAAGAGTCCATGTAACAATCCAAAAGTCTTTTGAGCCTCTCCAGTGGTATTATTGTCATACGAAATTTTGGAGCCACAGAAAATTTCTAGGTAAACATTGTTACATGTATCAAATTAAAACCAAAAAAATAAATAATTAAATACAAAAAGTGCATTATGTGATTAAAATTTGTTTTATGTATAACTCACAGCAAACCCAAGGCAAATCTTGGTCATACATTGTACCTTCTGTTGGAACAATCTTCTGTGTAAATGAAATAAACTGAAATAATTCAAACAAAATAAATAAATAACATACCGAATTTATTTCGTTGAACCGAATAAATAATTTAAGACCAAGTCGAGTGTGTGACACTTTGTCCTTAAGACAGATTCACCCCGCTATGGTGCTTACGGTTGAATGGCGTCTATCTCCCAGGATACAATGATCTTCACAAATTTATAGAAGCACTTCAAATAAATTTGTTCGGCGAACCAAACCTATGTTCTAACTCTCTGAATATTTATTCTAAATCTAATATATGAAGAATATATGTACTTAGAGTAAAATGGACAGCAATATCAGAATATATGGACTGAATATTTGGGATCGGAATCTCTCTCCCTACACTGCTGGAATAGTAGGTATATATATAGGCGAGAAAACTGACCCGAAAAGGTACTCTGAGGAAGTGAACAGGTGTGATATTGTTATGAACACATTTGATTCAAAATTCAAACAATTCTGCAACTTCCCTTAACAGATTAACTGCTGGAGCAGCAGTTATATACCTGATCTGAAACTGCCCAAAAAACCGAAACTGTTATGGCCTATTGAACCTGTTTGGACAATTATAATATAAACTATTTAAATAGTTTTTCTCTAACAAGCCAATAAGTGGAACAGTTTCAAACTTTTGAAACTATTTTAATTAAACTATTAGGACTATATATATATATATATTAAACTATTTAAATATATATATATATTAAACAAATAGTTTAATAAATATAGGAAGATGTACAAATTTTAGGAAACCACTTAGGAACCCAAAATTTGAATTTAGAATTAAATTAAATTTTCACAATTACAAACTTTAGGAAACCACTCAGGAATTCAAAATTTGAATTTAGAATTAAATTAAATTCCCACAATAATTTTTATTGAAAAAATTCAAAACAATTTTATCTAAAAAATTAATGTTAAACCCGAAAACGACGTCAACTTCCCATTCACTAATAAATGGTTTTGACGTTCCGTCTTCACCGTATGACTTGCCACGCGGCAAGGAACACTTCACCTCTTCGGACCCACCCCAAAAGACATTTGGGGCCCACTCAAATTAAGCTAAAAAATATGCATATATAAAACCATTTTTCCAACACCTTCTATATATTTTTATGTTTTAATTTTGTGTAACTATAATTTAATTTTGGAGAAATTATAGCCCAGTGGACTTTTGAAAAAAATATTTATAAATACATGAACAAGTTTAGAATTTTAATTATTAATGTTCTAAACTTCACCATTGATGTGTAAAATATATGTATATATATATTTTAATTTTACACTGAATTGTTATTTCCCCTTTAATTTTCTACGTTTAAACTATATATGTATATATGATAAGGATTTTACTTTAAAACTATTGCATCGAATTTTTTTTCAAGAGTCAATCATCATCTACTCTCATTTTCAGGCGTAAATATCTATCATAAAGCTGCATTAATTATATCGGAAATTCTATGATATATATCAGGGGTAGATAGTGGATATTTCGATCCACTCAAACCGATTGAATCAATCCAAACCACCGCATTTTGGATGAATGCGTGATGACGAGTGGACGGTTGCGAATTGATTTTTTTTCAATCTGCCTAGTTTTGGACGGATGACGAATTTGATAACCGAACCGCCAAACCGCGAGCACCCCATAATAACTTATAAGACTTTGTGTTTTCAATTTGTTTATATATTCTGTTTGTGTTTTCAATTGAAAAAGAGTTTAGATATTCTGTTATATTTTCAATTTGGAAATTCTTTTATCAAATGGTAAGGGTTAATATTTGATATTTTTGTGTGAAAAATATAATGCTTAATTTTGTCATTTATTAAAAAAATCAAATTAAATAGTTTTGAATATAAAAAAAAAAATGAAATAATTTTAATAATGCATAGTTTTCTTACATGTATGTATTATTGGTATTTGACAATTTACTTGATGATATTTTGGTTATGTTGAGTTGGATTATTATAAAAAAAAATGTTGACAAGTTGTATTATATTCAAAATTTATAAAAATTTAAACCGCCAAATTAATTCGCATCTATCCTTCAACTCCCTCAATCTGCATTTGTCAATTCGGCGACGGATGCGGATTGATTTTTTTCGATCCGCCCATCTGGCGGACGGATGGTAAATTAGAGATTCCTCAATCACAACCAAACCACAAACACCCCTAATATATACTTTCTATTGGAGTGTGTACAACATGTCTTAATTATGACTGAGAGGATAATTTATACTTAAATTGGGCCGAGCTGGGTAAATGGGTTGTAGTATGAAGGGATGAGCAAATGGGCTTTGAAGTTAGTCCGGTTCGAGAAACCGCAGCGCGTAGTCCGGCCCTAGAAGCCATGGTTAGTCCGGTCCAAGGTCGATGTTGTTATCTCGGTTCAAAGGAAGCTACGGTTAGCCCGGTTGAGTCTTCTGACCGAAGTATGAGACACCTTTATGACTGTTCTGTGGTAGTTCGGCAATTGTCTTCTATGGATAGCTCGGCCTTTGTATGTGGAGCCGAGATAGGAGCCAGTATCTAAGAGCCAAACTGGGATCAACGTCAGTTAAGCTTTTAGCTCGATGTCGCAGTATTACTTCGGTCGAAGCGTGTGGAAAACCGAGGTAAGCCATGGTGCTGAGTGTAGTTCGGCTTAACTCCCTTATGGATAGCTCGGTCTTAGTATGTGAAAGCCGAGGTAGGGGAGAGTATAGCGAGAGCCGAACTAGAAGTCACTCCGGTCATCTTGGAGCCCGACCATGGAAAACCATTTCACTTGGTTTAAGCAGTGAGGGGGGTGTTGAAGGATAAGCATTATCCTTTAGGAATGTGAGTCCTAGGGGACTCTACATGGAAGAGTTAGAGTCCTACTAGGACTGTGCCACACGAAACCTATATAAGCTCACCAATATCACCTATGAAGAGGTAATGCAACTTTTGCTCCCTGACTACACTGAGCTTTTGCCTATTTCTTGCTCACTGACTTAGGCATCGGAGAGGTTTCCGGCACACACCCGCCGGCCAGCTCATTTTTTGTGTTTTCAGGTGTTAAAACGACGACGTGGAAAGGAACATAGGCTTGATCAACAGGATTATACGTGAAGGTGAATCTCTTTCCCGTACAATGACTTTATAATTTTTAGTTACATAATGTTTGATTATGACTACTTTTTTTATTTTATTATTATATATATAGCTATAACTCAAAAGATCTTATGAAATTTATGATAAACAATACCATGTCACTTGGATAGGAGGATATGTAATGACTCATAATATCTACACTTATGTTCATAAATATATATATATCTGTTTCTTGGATTTGAACTCTACGGACCATGTCACTTTCTTTGCTTGTTCTAGATTGTGTTACATAGTTTTTTTTTTTTTTTGGCGAAAGAGAAGTATTATTAGATTGTTTTGCATAGTTATCAAAAAAAAAAAAAAAATGTGGATTGACTAACTTGATCCTGATGGATGGCAGGACGCATATGTAACAACCTTTTTGTTTGTGTGATAGCTTTTAAAGTTTAAGATGAGAATATCCTAAAAGCTTACTGTTCATGCATAGCTGTTTATCTCATCATTGATTATGCTGATAGGATTGTTGTTGCCTCGTCGTATCCAATCGACACATCAAGAATAAATAAATAAAAATCCTACAATCAATTCTATTCTGGTAGTACCAGGATGTTAGGAGAGCAACCATATTAAAAAATTACATGTGTATGTGTGTGCGCATGATTGTGTAAAGCTAGTTGGGACACGCAATAGAATGAACCAACTTCTTGTATTAGGCCAAGTTTGGCATCCCAATATAAGTGCACTTATTTCATCTTTTTATCTTTTTTGGGTCACATCAATCAACATCTCCTCTCTACTTTTTCTACACATAATACAAGAAAAGTCAAAAAGTGCACTTATTCTAAACTTCCCAAACTTGGCCTTAATGAGGGTGAAGTGTGGATCAATATTAGATGTTACTTGTTGGGACAATAGTTTCTTGCTTCAGATATTATATAATTATATTGTTGATTAATAATTTATCTAAAAAATTAAGTTAGTCATACTTATGTTTATAAGGAAGCCAAACACGTGTAAATATTTTTTATAATTTAGAAGCTGGTCAAGTTCTTTAAATTGTTAAAATTAAAATTACAATAACTAAAGTAATATTTTAGTCAAACTAAGTCTTAATAACATAATTTATCTTTTTTTTTAAAAAGTAAAAAATAAACTATCAAAACAGAACTAAGTAGGATGATTTTTATTTTATTTTTTTGTAATTTCTAAATTGGTTTCCTTATTTGAGTATTCTTCTTGCAGTAATGTTAGGTATCATGAAAAATCTTTCATGAAAATAATCATAAAAATTTTATGGTCCTTAAATTATACTTAAAATAAAGTATCACACACTAATTAAAATAATTTAAAAATCATAAATTTTTCATGATGTGAAAAAAATTTCATGAGGGAATGTTGTTGTCAAGACTCCTGTTCTTTTGGAGAGTTGTATCAAACCATTTTACTAAAAGGGCAATACTAGGTATCATGAAAAAATTTTCATGAAAATGATCATGAAAGATTTATGACCCTTGGATTACACTTAAAATAAAGTACCGCACATTAATCAAGGTAATCCAAGGGTCATAATTATTTCATGATCATTTTCATGAAAGTTTTTTCATGATTCCTATCATTTCTCTTACTAAAAGGGCTTTTTAGCTAGTTTGTGTGGCGTGACGTGAATCACGATGCATTAAATTCCCCTATTAAAAATTGTAAACCAACTATGACCTGTAGTGTCTATCTATATTTTATAAATAAATAAAAATGTTAGAAGTGTCCTTTGAATATTATTTTATTGTGGATATATAATTCCTAATATATGAATTTATTGTTTAGTATGTCTTATGATAATTAATGATATTTTTTTTTATTAAA
>JAXFYN010001437.1:0-28886 GCA_036172215.1 Camellia granthamiana | reverse complement strand
GAATCCGTATAGGTGTTCGAGTGTTCGAACCCTAATGCGTGACAAATGGAAAGTAAACGCCGTATTTACGTATCTGCCACTGTGCAGAGAATCCGTATAGGTGTTCGAGTGTTCGAAGCATAATGCGTGAGAAATGATAAGTAAACGCCGTATTTACATATCTGCCTCCTGTGCAGGAGAATCCGTATAGGTGTTCGAGTGTTCGAACCCGTAAGCGTGAGAAATGGTAAGTAAACGCCGTATTTACATATCTGCCACTGTGCAGGAGAATCCGTACAGGGTTCGAGTGTTCGAACCCTAATGCGTGAGAATGGTAAGTAAACGCCGTATTTACATATCTGCACTGTACAGGAGAATTCGTGTAGGTGTTCGAGTGTTCGAACCCCAATGCATGAGAAATGGTAAGTAAACGTTGGTATTTACTTATCTGCCACTATGCAGGAGAATCCGTATAGGTGTTCGAGTGTTCGAACCCGAATGCGTGAGAAGTGGTAAGTAAACGCCGTATTTACGTATCTGCCACTGTGCAGGAGAATCCGTATTGGTGTTCGAGTGTTCTAAGCGTAATGCGCGAGAAATTGTAAGTAAACGCCGTATTTACATATCTGCCACTGTGCAGGAGAATCCGTATAGGTGTTCGAGTGTTCCAACCCAAATGCGTGAGAAATGGTAAGTAAACGCCGTATTTACATATCTGCCACTGTGCAGGAGAATACGTATAGCTGTTCGTGTGTTCGAATCCTAATGCGTGAGAAATGGTAAGTAAAACGCCGTATTTTACATATCTGCCACTGTCCAGGAGAATCCGTATAGGTGTTCGACTGTTCGAACCGTAATGCGTGAGAAATGGTAATTAAACGCCGTATTTACATATCTGCCACTGTGCAGGAGAATCCGTATAGGTGTTCGAGTGTTCGAACCCTAATGCCTGAGAAATGGTAAGTAAACGCCGTATTTACATATCTGCCAATGTACAGGAGAATTCGTGTAGGTGTTCGAGTGTTCGAACCCTAATAGGATGAGAAATGGTAAGTAAACATCGTATTTACATATCTGCCACTGTGCAGGAGAATCCGTGTAGGTGTTCGAGTGTTCGAACCCTAATGCGTGAGAAATGGTAATTAAACGCCGTATTTACATATCTGCCACTGTGGAGGAGAATCCGTATAGGTGTTCGAGTGTTCGAACCCTAATGCCTGAGAAATGGTAAGTAAACGCCGTATTTACATACCTGCCAATGTACAGGAGACTTCCTGTAGGTGTTCGAGTGTTCGAACCCTAATCGATGAGAAATGGTAAGTAAACGTCGTATTTACATATCTGCCACTGTGCAGGAGAATCCGTGTAGGTGTTCGAGTGTTCGAACCCTAATGCGTGAGAAATAGTAAGTAAACGCCGTATTTACATATCTGCCACTGTGCAGGAGAATCCGTATAGGTGTTCGTGTGTTCGAACCCTAATGCGTGAGAAATGGTAAGTAAACCCCGCATTTACATATCTGCCACTGTGCAGGAGAATCCGTATAGGTGTTCGAGTGTTCGAAGCGTAATATGTGAGAAATGGTAAGTAAACGCCGTATTTACATATCTGCCACTGTGCAGGAGGAATCCGTATAGGTGTTCGAGTGTTCGAACCGTAATGCATGAGAAATGGTAAGTAAACGCCGTATTTACATATCTGCCACTGTGCAGGAGAATCCGTATAGGTGTTCGAGTGTTCGAACCCCAATGCGTGAGAAATGGTAAGTAAACGCCGTATTTACGTATCTGCCTCTGTGCAGGAGAATCCGTATAGGTGTTCGAGTGTTTCGAAGCGTAATGCGTGAGAATGGTAAGTAAACGCCGTATTTACATATCGGCCGCTGTGCAGGAGAATCCGTATAGGTGTTCGAGTGTTCGAAGCGTAATGCGTGAGAAATGGTAAGTAAACGCCGTATTTACATATCTGCCACTTTGCAGGAGAATCCGTATAGGTGTTCGAGTGTTCGAACCGTAATTCGGTAGAAATGGTAAGTAAACGCCGTATTTACATATCTGCCACTGTGCAGGAGAATCCGTATAGGTGTTCGAGTGTGCGAACCGTAATGCGTGAGAAACGGTAAGTAAACGCCGTATTTACATATCTGCCACGGTGCAGGAGAATCCGTATAGGTGTTCGAGTGTTCGAACCGTAATGCGTGAGAAATGCTAAGTAAACGCCGTATTTACATATCTGCCACTGTGCAGGAGAATCCGTATATGTGTTCGAGTGTTCGAACCGTAATGCATGAGAAATGGAAAGTAAACGGCCGTATTTACATATCTGCCACTGTGCAGGAGATACGTATAGGTGTTCGTCTGTTCGAACCCTAATGCGTGAGAAATGGTAAGTAAACGCCCGTATTTACATATCTGCCACTGTGCAGGAGAATCCGTATAGGTGTTCGAGTGTTCGAACCGTAATGCATGAGAACTGGTAAGTAAATGCCTTATTTACATATCTGCCACTGTGCAGGAGAATCCGTATTGGTGTTCGAGTGTTCGAAGCGTAATGCGTGAGAAATGGTAAGTAAACGCCGTATTTACATATCTGCCACTGTGCAGGAGAATCCGTATAGGTGTTGGAGTGTTCGAACCGTAATGCGTGAGAAATGGTAAGTAAACGCCGTATTTACGTATCTGCCACTATGCAGGAGAATCCGTATAGGTGTTCGAGTGTTCGAAGCATAATGCGTGAGAAATGGTAAGTAAACGCCGTATTTACATATCTGCCTCTCTGCAGGAGAATCCGTATAGGTGTTCGAGTGTTCGAACCGTAATGCGTGAGAAATGGTAAGTAACGCCGTATTTACATATCTGCCACTGTGCAGGAGAATCCGTATAGGTGTTCGAGTGTTCGAACCCTAATGCGTGAGAAATGGTAAGTAACGCCGTATTTACATATCTGCCACTGTGCAGGAGAATCGTGTAGGTGTTCGAGTGTTCGAACCCCAATGCATGAGAAATGGTAAGTAAACGTCGTATTTACTTATCTGCCACTATGCAGGAGAATCCGTATAGGTGTTCGAGTGTTCGAACCCTAATGCGTGAGAAGTGGTAAGTAAACGCCGTATTTACGTATCTGCCACTGTGCAGGAGAATCCGTATAGGTGTTCGAGTGTTCGAAGCGTAATGCCGAGAAATTGTAAGTAAACACCGTATTTACATATCTGCCACTGTGCAGCAGAATCCGTATAGGTGTTCGAGTGTTCCAACCCAAATGCGTGAGAAATGGTAAGTAAACGCCGTATTTACGTATCTGCCTCTGTGCAGGAGAATCCGTATAGGTGTTCGAGTGTTCGAAGCGTAATGCGTGAGAAATGGTAAGTAAACGCCGTATTTACATATCGGCCGCTGTGCAGGAGAATCCGTATAGGTGTTCGAGTGTTCGAAGCGTAATGCGTGAGAAATGGTAAGTAAACGCCGTATTTACATATCTGCCACTTTGCAGGAGAATCCGTATAGGTGTTCGAGTGTTCGAACCGTAATTCGGTAGAAATGGTAAGTAAACGCCGTATTTACATATCTGCCACTGTGCAGGAGAATCCGTATAGGTGTTCGAGTGTGCGAACCGTAATGCGTGAGAAACGGTAAGTAAACGCCGTATTTACATATCTTCCACGGTGCAGGAGAATCCGTATAGGTGTTCGAGTGTTCGAACCGTAATGCGTGAGAAATGGTAAGTAAACGCCGTATTTACATATCTGCCACTGTGCAGGAGAATCCGTATATGTGTTCGAGTGTTCGAAACCGTAATGCATGAGAAATGGAAAGTAAACGCCGTATTTACATATCTGCCACTGTGCAGGAGAATACGTATAGGTGTTCGTCTGTTCGAACCCTAATGCGTGAGAAATGGTAAGTAAACGCCGTATTTACATATCTGCCACTGTGCAGGAGAATCCGTATAGGTGTTCGAGTGTTCGAACCGTAATGCATGAGAACTGGTAAGTAAATGCCTATTTACATATCTGCCACTGTGCAGGAGAATCCGTATTGGTGTTCGAGTGTTCGAAGCGTAATGCGTGAGAAATGGTAAGTAAACGCCGTATTTACATATCTGCCACTGTGCAGGAGAATCCGTATAGGTGTTGGAGTGTTCGAACCGTAATGCGTGAGAAATGGTAAGTAAACGCCGTATTTACGTATCTGCCACTATGCAGGAGAATCCGTATAGGTGTTCGAGTGTTCGAAGCATAATGCGTGAGAAATGGTAAGTAAAACGCCGTATTTACATATCTGCCTCTCTGCAGGAGAATCCGTATAGGTGTTCGAGTGTTCGAACCGTAATGCGTGAGAAATGGTAAGTAAACGCCGTATTTACATATCTGCCACTGTGCAGGAGAATCCGTATAGGTGTTCGAGTGTTCGACCCTAATGCGTGAGAAATGGTAAGTAAACGCGTTTTTACATATCTTGCCACTGTGCAGGAGAATTCGTGTAGGTGTTCGAGTGTTCGAACCCCAATGCATGAGAAATGGTAAGTAAACGTCGTATTTACTTATCTGCCACTATGCAGGAGAATCCGTATAGTGTTCGAGTGTTCGAACCCTAATGCGTGAGAAGTGGTAAGTAAACGCCGTATTTACGTATCTGCCACTGTGCAGGAGAATCCGTATAGGTGTTTCGAGTGTTCGAAGCGTAATGCGCGAGAAATTGTAAGTAAACGCCGTATTTACATATCTGCCACTGTGCAGGAGAATCCGTATAGGTGTTCGAGTGTTCCAACCAAATGCGTGAGAAATGGTAAGTAAACGCCGTATTTACGTATCTGCCTCTGTGCAGGAGAATCCGTATAGGTGTTCGAGTGTTCGAAGCGTAATGCGTGAGAAATGGTAAGTAAACGCCGTATTTACATATCGGCCGCTGTGCAGGAGAATCCGTATAGGTGTTCGAGTGTTCGAAGCGTAATGCGTGAGAAATGGTAAGTAAACGCCGTATTTACATATCTGCCACTTTGCAGGAGAATCCGTATAGGTGTTCGAGTGTTCGAACCGTAATTCGGTAGAAATGGTAAGTAAACGCCGTATTTACATATCTGCCACTGTGCAGGAGAATCCGTATAGGTGTTCGAGTGTGCGAACCGTAATGCGTGAGAAACGGTAAGTAAACGCCAGTATTTACATATCTGCCACGGTGCAGGAGAATCCGTATAGGTGTTCGAGTGTTCGAACCGTAATGCGTGAGAAATGGTAAGTAAACGCCGTATTTACATATCTGCCACTGTGCAGGAGAATCCGTGTATGTGTTCGAGTGTTCGAACCGTAATGCATGAGAAATGGAAAGTAAACGCCGTATTTACATATCTGCCACTGAGCAGGAGAATACGTATAGGTGTTCGTCTGTTCGAACCCTAATGCGTGAGAAATGGTAAGTAAACGCCGTATTTACATATCTGCCACTGTGCAGGAGAATCCGTATAGGTGTTCGAGTGTTCGAACCGTAATGCATGAGAACTGGTAAGTAAATGCCTTATTTACATATCTGCCACTGTGCAGGAGAATCCGTATTGGTGTTCGAGTGTTCGAAGCGTAATGCGTAAGAAATGGTAAGTAAACGCCGTATTTACATATCTGCCACTGTGCAGGAGAATCCGTATAGGTGTTGGAGTGTTCGAACCGTAATGCGTGAGAAATGGTAAGTAAACGCCGTATTTACGTATCTGCCACTATGCAGGAGAATCCGTATAGGTGTTCGAGTGTTCGAAGCATAATGCGTGAGAAATGGTAAGTAAACGCCGTATTTACATATCTGCCTCTCTGCAGGAGAATCCGTATAGGTGTTCGAGTGTTCGAACCGTAATGCGTGAGAAATGGTAAGTAAACGCCGTATTTACATATCTGCCACTGTGCAGGAGAATCCGTATAGGTGTTCGAGTGTTCGAACCCTAATGCGTGAGAAATGGTAAGTAAACGCCGTATTTACATATCTGCCACTGTGCAGGAGAATTCGTGTAGGTGTTCGAGTGTTCGAACCCAATGCATGAGAAATGGTAAGTAAACGTCGTATTTACTTATCTGCCACTATGCAGGAGAATCCGTATAGGTGTTCGAGTGTTCGAACCCTAATGCGTGAGAAGTGGTAAGTAAACGCCGTATTTACGTATCTGCCACTGTGCAGGAGAATCCGTATAGGTGTTCGAGTGTTCGAAGCGTAATGCGCGAGAAATTGTAAGTAAACGCCGTATTTACATATCTGCCACTGTGCAGGAGAATCCGTATAGGTGTTCGAGTGTTCCAACCCAAATGCGTGAGAAATGGTAAGTAAACGCCGTATTTACTTATCTGCCACTGTGCAGGAGAATACGTATAGCTGTTCGTGTGTTCGAATCGTAATGCGTGAGAAATGGTAAGTAAACGCCGTATTTACATATCTGCCACTGTGCAGGAGAATCCGTATAGGTGTTCGACTGTTCGAACCGTAATGCGTGAGAAATGGTAATTAAACGCCGTATTTACATATCTGCCACTGTGCAGGAGAATCCGTATAGGTGTTCGAGTGTTCGAACCCTAATGCCTGAGAAATGATAAGTAAACGCCGTATTTACATATCTGCCAATGTACAGGAGAATTCGTGTAGGTGTTCGAGTGTTCGAACCCTAATGGATGAGAAATGGTAAGTAAACATCATATTTACATATCTGCCACTGTGCAGGAGAATCCGTGTAGGTGTTCGAGTGTTCGAACCCTAATGCGTGAGAAATGGTAATTAAACGCCGTATTTATATATCTGCCACTGTGCAGGAGAATCCGTATAGGTGTTCGAGTGTTCGAACCCTAATGCCTGAGAAATGGTAAGTAAACGCCGTATTTACATATCTGCCACTGTACAGGAGAATTCGTGTAGGTGTTCGAGTGTTCGAACCGTAATGCATGAGAACTGGTAAGTAAACGTCGTATTTACATATCTGCCACTGTGCAGGAGAATCCGTGTAGGTGTTCGAGTGTTCGAAGCGTAATGCGTGAGAAATAGTAAGTAAACGCCGTATTTACATATCTGCCACTGTGCAGGAGAATCCGTATAGGTGTTCGAGTGTTCGAACCGTAATGCATGAGAAATGGTAAGTGAACGCCGTATTTACGTATCTGCCACTATGCAGGAGAATCCGTATAGGTGTTCGAGTGTTCGAAGCATAATGCGTGAGAAATGGTAAGTAAACGCCGTATTTACATATCTGCCTCTCTGCAGGAGAATCCGTATAGGTGTTCGAGTGTTCGAACCGTAATGCGTGAGAAATGGTAAGTAAACGCCGTATTTACATATCTGCCACTGTGCAGGAGAATCCGTATAGGTGTTCGAGTGTTCGAACCCTAATGCGTGAGAAATGGTAAGTAAACGCCGTATTTACATATCTGCCACTGTGCAGGAGAATTCGTGTAGGTGTTCGAGTGTTCGAACCCCAATGCATGAGAAATGGTAAGTAAACGTCGTATTTACTTATCTGCCACTATGCAGGAGAATCCGTATAGGTGTTCGAGTGTTCGAACCCTAATGCGTGAGAAGTGGTAAGTAAACGCCGTATTTACGTATCTGCCACTGTGCAGGAGAATCCGTATAGGTGTTCGAGTGTTCGAAGCGTAATGCGCGAGAAATTGTAAGTAAACGCCGTATTTACATATCTGCCACTGTGCAGGAGAATCCGTATAGGTGTTCGAGTGTTCCAACCCAAATGCGTGAGAAATGGTAAGTAAACGCCGTATTTACTTATCTGCCACTGTGCAGGAGAATACGTATAGCTGTTCGTGTGTTCGAATCGTAATGCGTGAGAAATGGTAAGTAAACGCCGTATTTACATATCTGCCACTGTGCAGGAGAATCCGTATAGGTGTTCGACTGTTCGAACCGTAATGCGTGAGAAATGGTAATTAAACGCCGTATTTACATATCTGCCACTGTGCAGGAGAATCCGTATAGGTGTTCGAGTGTTCGAACCCTAATGCCTGAGAAATGATAAGTAAACGCCGTATTTACATATCTGCCAATGTACAGGAGAATTCGTGTAGGTGTTCGAGTGTTCGAACCCTAATGGATGAGAAATGGTAAGTAAACATCATATTTACATATCTGCCACTGTGCAGGAGAATCCGTGTAGGTGTTCGAGTGTTCGAACCCTAATGCGTGAGAAATGGTAATTAAACGCCGTATTTATATATCTGCCACTGTGCAGGAGAATCCGTATAGGTGTTCGAGTGTTCGAACCCTAATGCCTGAGAAATGGTAAGTAAACGCCGTATTTACATATCTACCAATGTACAGGAGAATTCGTGTAGGTGTTCGAGTGTTCGAACCCTAATGGATGAGAAATGGTAAGTAAACGTCGTATTTACATATCTGCCACTGTGCAGGAGAATCCGTGTAGGTGTTCGAGTGTTCGAACCCTAATGCGTGAGAAATAGTAAGTAAACGCCGTATTTACATATCTGCCACTGTGCAGGAGAATCCGTATAGGTGTTCGAGTGTTCGAACCGTAATGCATGAGAAATGGTAAGTAAACGCCGTATTTACATATCTGCCACTGTGCAGGAGAATCCGTATAGGTGTTCGAGTGTTCGAACCCCAATGTGTGAGAAATGGTAAGTAAACGCCGTATTTACGTATCTGCCTCTGTGCAGGAGAATCCGTATAGGTGTTCGAGTGTTCGAAGCGTAATGCGTGAGAAATGGTAAGTAAACGCCGTATTTACATATCGGCCGCTGTGCAGGAGAATCTGTATAGGTGTTCGAGTGTTCGAAACGTAATGCGTGAGACGTGGTAAGTAAACGCCGTATTTACATATCTGCCACTTTGCAGGAGAATCCGTATAGGTGTTCGAGTGTTCGAACCGTAATTCGGTAGAAATGGTAAGTAAACGCCGTATTTACATATCTGCCACTGTGCAGGAGAATTCGTATAGGTGTTCGAGTGTGCGAACCGTAATGCGTGAGAAACGGTAAGTAAACGCCGTATTTACATATCTGCCACGGTGCAGGAGAATCCGTATAGGTGTTCGAGTGTTCGAACCGTAATGCGTGAGAAATGGTAAGTAAACGCCGTATTTACATATCTGCCACTGTGCAGGAGAATCCGTATAGGTGTTCGAGTGTTCGAACCGTAATGCATGAGAAATGGGAAGTAAACGCCGTATTTACATATCTGCCACTGTGCAGGAGAATACGTATAGGTGTTCGTCTGTTCGAACCCTAATGCGTGAGAAATGGTAAGTAAACGCCGTATTTACATATCTGCCACTGTGCAGGAGAATCCGTATAGGTGTTCGAGTGTTCGAACCGTAATGCATGAGAACTGGTAAGTAAATGCCTTATTTACATATCTGCCACTGTGCAGAAGAATCCGTATTGGTGTTCGAGTGTTCGAAGCGTAATGCGTGAGAAATGGTAAGTAAACGCCGTATTTACATATCTGCCACTGTGCAGGAGAATCCGTATAGGTGTTCGAGTGTTCGAACCCTAATGCGTGACAAATGGTAAGTAAACGCCGTATTTACGTATCTGCCACTGTGCAGGAGAATCCGTATAGGTGTTCGAGTGTTCGAAGCATAATGCGTGAGAAATGGTAAGTAAACGCCGTATTTACATATCTGCCTCTCTGCAGGAGACCCCGTATAGGTGTTCGAGTGTTCGAACCGTAATGCGTGAGAAATGGTAAGTAAACGCCGTATTTACATATCTGCCACTGTGCAGGAGAATCCGTATAGGTGTTCGAGTGTTCGAACCCTAATGCGTGAGAAATGGTAAGTAAACGCCGTATTTACATATCTGCCACTGTGCAGGAGAATCCGTATAGGTGTTCGAGTGTTCGAAGCATAATGCGTGAGAAATGGTAAGTAAACGCCGTATTTACATATCTGCCTCTGTGCAGGAGAATCCGTATAGGTGTTCGAGTGTTCGAACCCTAATGCGTGAGAAGTGGTAAGTAAACGCCGTAATTACGTATCTGCCACTGTGCAGGAGAATCCGTATAGGTGTTCGAGTGTTCGAAGCGTAATGCGCGAGAAATTGTAAGTAAACGCCGTATTTACATATCTGCCACTGTGCAGGAGAATCCGTATAGGTGTTCGAGTGTTCGAACCCTAATGCGTGAGAAATGGTAATTAAACGCCGTATTTACATATCTGCCACTGTGCAGGAGAATCCGTATAGGTGTTCGAGTGTTCGAACCCTAATGCCAGAGAAATGGTAAGTAAACGCCGTATTTACATATCTACCAATGTACAGGAGAATTCGTGTAGGTGTTCGAGTGTTCGAACCCTAATGGATGAGAAATGGTAAGTAAACGTCGTATTTACATATCTGCCACTATGCAGGAGAATCCGTGTAGGTGTTCGGGTGTTCGAACCCTAATGCGTGAGAAATAGTAAGTAAACGTCGTATTTACATATCTGCCACTGTGCAGGAGAATCCGTATAGGTGTTCGTGTGTTCGAACCCTAATGCGTGAGAAATGGTAAGTAAACCCCGCATTTACATATCTGCCACTGTGCAGGAGAATCCGTATAGGTGTTCGAGTGTTCGAAGCGTAATATGTGAGAAATGGTAAGTAAACGCCGTATTTACATATCTGCCACTGTGCAGGAGAATCCGTATAGGTGTTCGAGTGTTCGAACCCTAATGCGTGACAAATGGTAAGTAAACGCCGTATTTACGTATCTGCCACTGTGCAGGAGAATCCGTATAGGTGTTCGAGTGTTCGAAGCATAATGCGTGAGAAATGGTAAGTAAACGCCGTATTTACATATCTGCCTCTGTGCAGGAGAATCCGTATAGGTGTTCGAGTGTTCGAAGCATAATGCGTGAGAAATGGTAAGTAAAAACGCCGTATTTACATATCTGCCTCTGTGCAGGAGAATCCGTATAGGTGTTCGAGTGTTCGAAGCGTAATGCGTGAGAAATGGTAAGTAAACGCCGTATTTGCATATCTGCCGCTGTGCAGGAGAATCCGTATAGCTGTTCGAGTGTTCGAAGCGTAATGCGTGAGAAATGGCAAGTAAACGCCGTATTTACATATCTGCCACTTTGCAACAGAATCCGTATAGGTGTTCGAGTGTTCGAACCGTAATTCGGTAGAAATGGTAAGTAAACGCCGTATTTACATATCTGCCACGGTGCAGGAGAATCCGTATAGGTGTTCGAGTGTGCGAACCGTAATGCGTGAGAAACGGTAAGTAAACGCCGTATTTACATATCTGCCACGGTGCAGGAGAATCCGTATAGGTGTTCGAGTGTTCGAACCGTAATGCGTGAGAAATGGTAAGTAAACGCCGTATTTACATATCTGCCACTGTGCAGGAGAATCCGTATAGGTGTTCGAGTGTTCAAACCGTAATGCATGAGAAATGGTAAGTAAACGTCGTATTTACATATCTGCCGCAGTGCAGGAGAATCCGTATAGTTTTCGAGTGTTCGAACCCTAATGCGTGAGAAATGGTAAGTAAATGCCGTATTTACATATCTGCCACTGTGCAGGAGAATCCGTATAGGTGTTCGAGTGTTCGAACCGTAATGCGTGAGAAATGGTAAGTAAACGCCGTATTTACATATCTGCCGCCGTGCAGGAGAATCCGTATAGGTGTTCGAGTGTTCGAACCCTAATGCGTGAGAAATGGTAATTAAACGCCGTATTTACATATCTGCCACTGTGCAGGAGAATCCGTATAGGTGTTCGAGTGTTCGAACCCTAATGGATGAGAAATGGTAAGTAAACGTCATATTTACATATCTGCCACTGCGCAGGAGAATCCATGTAGGTGTTCGAGTGTTCGAACCCTAATGCGTGAGAAATAGTAAGTAAACGCCGTATTTACATATCTGCCACTGTGCAGGAGAATCCGTATAGGTGTTCGTGTGTTCGAACCCTAATGCGTGAGAAATGGTAAGTAAACCCCGCATTTACATATCTGCCACTGTGCAGGAGAATCCGTATAGGTGTTCGAGTGTTCGAAGCGTAATATGTGAGAAATGGTAAGTAAACGCCGTATTTACATATCTGCCACTGTGCAGGAGAATCCGTATAGGTGTTCGAGTGTTCGAACCGTAATGCATGAGAAATGGTAAGTAAACGCCGTATTTACATATCTGCCACTGTGCAGGAGAATCCGTATAGGTGTTCGAGTGTTCGAACCCCAATGCGTGAGAAATGGTAAGTAAACGCCGTATTTACGTATCTGCCTCTGTGCAGGAGAATCCGTATAGGTGTTCGAGTGCTCGAAGCGTAATGCGTGAGAAATGGTAAGTAAACGCCGTATTTACATATCGGCCGCTGTGCAGGAGAATCCGTATAGGTGTTCGAGTGTTCGAAGCGTAATGCGTGAGAAATGGTAAGTAAACGCCGTATTTACATATCTGCCACTTTGCAGGAGAATCCGTATAGGTGTTCGAGTGTTCGAACCGTAATTCGGTAGAAATGGTAAGTAAACGCCGTATTTACATATCTGCCACTGTGCAGGAGAATCCGTATAGGTGTTCGAGTGTGCGAACCGTAATGCGTGAGAAACGGTAAGTAAACGCCGTATTTACATATCTGCCACGGTGCAGGAGAATCCGTATAGGTGTTCGAGTGTTCGAACCGTAATGCGTGAGAAATGGTAAGTAAACGCCGTATTTACATATCTGCCACTGTGCAGGAGAATCCGTATAGGTGTTCGAGTGTTCGAACCGTAATGCATGAGAAATGGTAAGTAAACGTTGTATTTACATATCTGTCACTGTGCAGGAGAATCCGTATAGTTGTTCGAGTGTTCGAACCCTAATGCGTGAGAAAAGGTAAGTAAACGCCGTATTTACGTATCTGCCACTATGCAGGAGAATCCGTATAGGTGTTCGAGTGTTCGAAGCGTAATGCGTGAGAAATGGTAATTAAACGCCGTATTTACATATCTGCCGCTGTGCAGGAGAATCCGTATAGGTGTTCGAGTGTTCGAAGCGTAATGCGTGAGAAATGGTAAGTAAACGCCGTATTTACATATCTGCCACTGTGCAGGAGAATCCGTATAGGTGTTCGAGTGTTCGAACCCCAATGCGTGAGAAATGGTAAGTAAACGCCGTATTTACGTATCTGCCTCTGTGCAGGAGAATCCGTATAGGTGTTCGAGTGTTCGAAGCGTAATGCGTGAGAAATGGTAAGTAAACGCCGTATTTACATATCTGCCGCTGTGCAGGAGAATCCGAATAGCTGTTCGAGTGTTCGAAGCGTAATGCGTGAGAAATGGTAAGTAAACGCCGTATTTACATATCTGCCACTTTGCAGGAGAATCCGTATAGGTGTTCGAGTGTTCGAACCGTAATTCGGTAGAAATGGTAAGTAAACGCCGTATTTACATATCTGCCACGGTGCAGGAGAATCCGTATAGGTGTTCGAGTGTGCGAACCGTAATGCGTGAGAAACGGTAAGTAAACGCCGTATTTACATATCTGCCACGGTGCAGGAGAATCCGTATAGGTGTTCGAGTGTTCGAACCGTAATGCGTGAGAAATGGTAAGTAAACACCGTATTTACATATCTGCCACTGTGCAGGAGAATCCGTATAGGTGTTCGAGTGTTCGAACCGTAATGCATGAGAAATGGTAAGTAAACGTCGTATTTACATATCGGCCGCTGTGCAGGAGAATCCGTATAGTTGTTCGAGTGTTCGAACCCTAATGCATGAGAAATGGTAAGTAAACGCCGTATTTACATATCTGCCCCTGTGCAGGAGAATCCGTATAGGTGTTCGAGTGTTCGAACCGTAATGCGTGAGAAATGGTAAGTAAACGCCGTATTTACATATCTGCCGCCGTGCAGGAGAATCCGTATAGGTGTTCGAGTGTTCAAACCCTAATGCGTGAGAAATGGTAATTAAACGCCGTATTTACATATCTGCCACTGTGCAGGAGAATCCGTATAGGTGTTCGAGTGTTCGAACCCTAATGGATGAGAAATGGTAAGTAAACGTCGTATTTACATATCTGCCACTGCGCAGGAGAATCCGTGTAGGTGTTCGAGTGTTCGAACCCTAATGCGTGAGAAATAGTAAGTAAACGCCGTATTTACATATCTGCCACTGTGCAGGAGAATCCGTATAGGTGTTCGAGTGTTCGAACCCTAATGCCTGAGAAATGGTAAGTAAACGCCGTATTTACATATCTGCCACTGTGCAGGAGAATTCGTGTAGGTGTTCGAGTGTTCGAACCCTAATGGATGAGAAATGGTAAGTAAACGTCATATTTACATATCTGCCACTGTGCAGGAGAATCCGTGTAGGTGTTCGAGTGTTCGAACCCTAATGCGTGAGAAATAGTAAGTAAACGCCGTATTTACATATCTGCCACTGTGCAGGAGTATCCGTATAGGTGTTCGTGTGTTCGAACACTAATGCGTGACAAATGGTCAGTAAACCCCGTATTTACATCTCTGCCACTGTGCAGGAGAATCCGTATAGGTGTTCGAGTGTTCCAACCCAAATGCGTGAGAAATGGTAAGTAAACGCCGTATTTACATATCTGCCACTGTGCAGGAGAATCCGTGTAGGTGTTCGAGTGTTCGAACCGTAATGCGTGAGAAATGGTAAGTAAACGTCGTATTTACATATCTGCCACTGTGTAGGAGAATCCGTATAGGTGTTCGAGTGTTCGAACCCTAATGCGTGAGAAATGGTAAGTAAACGCTGTATTTACGTATCTGCCACTGTGCAGGAGAATCCGTATAGGTATTCGAGTGTTCGAAGCGTAATGCGTGGGAAATGGTAAGTAAACGCCATATTTACATATCTGCCACTGTGCTGGAGAATCCGTATAGGTGTTCGAGTGTTCGAACCGTAATGCGTGAGATATTGTAAGTAAACGCCGTATTTACATATCTGCCACTGTGCAGGAGAATCCGTATAGGTGTTCGTGTGTTCGAACCCTAATGCGTGAGAAATGGTAAGTAAACGCCGTATTTACATGTCTGCCACTGTGTCGGAGAATCCGTATAGGTGTTCGAGAGTTCGAACCGTAATGCGAGAGAAATGGTACGTAAACGCCGTATTTACATATCAGCCACTATCTAGGAGAATCCGTATAGGTGTTGGAGTGTTCGAACCGTCATGCGTGAGAAATGGAAAGTAAACGCCGTATTTAAATATCTGCCACTGTGCAGGAGAATCCGTATAGGTGTTCGAGTGTTCGAACCGTAATGCGTGAGAAATGGTAAGTAAACGCCGTATTTACATATCTGCCACTGTGCAGGAGAATACGTATACGTGTTCGTGTGTTCGAACACTAATGCGTGAGAAATGATAAGTAAACGCCGTATTTACATATCTGCCACTGTGCAGGAGAATCCGTATAGGTGTTCGACTGTTCGAATCGTAATACGTGAGAAATGGTAAGTAAACGCCGTATTTACATATCTGCCACTGTGCAGGAGAATCCATATAGGTGTTCGAGTGTTCGAAGCGTAATGCGTGAGAATTGGTAAGTAAACGCCGTATTTACATATCTGCCACCGTGCAGGAGCATCCGTATAGGTGTTCGAGTGTTCGAACCCTAATGCGTGAGAAATGGTAATTAAACGCCGTATTTACATATCTGCCACTGTGCAGGAGAATCCGTATAGGTGTTCGAGTGTTCGAACCCTAATGGATGAGAAATGGTAAGTAAACGTCGCATTTACATATCTGCCACTGTGCAGGAGAATCCGTGTAGGTGTTCGAGTGTTCGAACCCTAATGCGTGAGAAATAGTAAGTAAACGCCGTATTTACATATCTGCCACTGTGCAGGAGAATCCGTATAGGTGTTCGAGTGTTCGAACCGTAATGCATGAGAAATGGGAAGTAAACGCCGTATTTAGATATCTGCCACTGTGCAGGAGAATACGTATAGGTGTTCGTGTGTTCGAACCCTAATGCGTGAGAAATGGTAAGTAAACGCCATATTTACATATCTGCCACTGTGCAGGAGAATCCGTATAGGTCTTCGAGTGTTCGAACCGTAATGCGTGAGAAATGGTAAGTAAACGCCGTATTTACATATCTGCCACAGTGCAGGAGAATCCGTATAGGTGTTCCAGTGTTCGAACCCCAATGCATGAGAAATGGTAAGTAAACGTCGTAGTTACATATCTGCCACTATGCAGGAGAATCCGTATAGGTGTTCGAGTGTTCGAACCCTAATGCGTGAGAAGTGGTAAGTAAACGCCGTATTTACGTATCTGCCACTGTGCAGGAGAATCCGTATAGGTGTTCGAGTGTTCGAAGCGTAATGCGTGAGAAATGGTAAGTAAACGCCGTATTTATATATCTGCCACTGTGCATGAGAATCCGTATAGGTGTTCGAGTGTTCGAACCGTAATGCATGAGAAATGGTAAGTAAACGTCGTATTTACATATATGCCACTGTGCAGGAGAATCCGTATAGGTGTTCGAGTGTTCGAACCCTAATGCGTGAGAAATGGTAAGTAAACGCCGTATTTACGTATCTGCCACTGTGCAGGAGAATCCGTATAGGTGTTCGAGTGTTCGAAGCGTAATGCGTGAGAAATGGTAAGTAAACGCCGTATTTACATATCTGCCGCTGTGCAGGAGAATCCGTATAGATGTTTGAGTGTTCGAAGCGTAATGCGTGAGAAATGGTAAGTAAACGCCGTATTTACATATCTGCCCCTGTGCAGGAGAATCCGTATAGGTGTTCGAGTGTTCGAACCGTAATGCGTGAGAAATGGTAAGTAAACGCCGTATTTATATATCTGCCACTGTGCGGGAGAATCCGTTTAGGTGTTCGAGTGTTCGAACCCTAATGCGTGAGAAATGGTAAGTAAACGCCGTCTTTACATATCTGCCACTGTGGGGGAGAATCCGTATAGGTGTTCGAGTGTTCGAACCCTAATGCCTGAGAAATGGTAAGTAAACGCCGTATTTACATATCTGTCACTGTGCAGGAGAATTCGTGGAGGTGTTCGAGTGTTCGACCCCTAATGGATGAGAAATGGTAAGTAAACGTCGTATTTACATATCTGCCACTGTGCAGGAGAATCCGTGTAGGTGTTCGAGTGTTCGAACCCTAATGCGTGAGAAATAGTAAGTAAACGCCGTATTTACATATCTGCCACTGTGCAGGAGAATCTGTATAGGTGTTCGTGTGTTCGAACACTAATGCGTGAGAAATGGTAAGTAAACGCCGTATTTACATATCTGCCACTGTGGGGGAGAATCCGTATAGGTGTTCGAGTGTTCGAACCCTAATGCCTGAGAAATGGTAAGTAAACGCCGTATTTACATATCTGTCACTGTGCAGGAGAATTCGTGGAGGTGTTCGAGTGTTCGACCCCTAATGGATGAGAAATGGTAAGTAAACGTCGTATTTACATATCTGCCACTGTGCAGGAGAATCCGTGTAGGTGTTCGAGTGTTCGAACCCTAATGCGTGAGAAATAGTAAGTAAACGCCGTATTTACATATCTGCCACTGTGCAGGAGAATCTGTATAGGTGTTCGTGTGTTCGAACACTAATGCGTGAGAAATGGTAAGTAAACCCCGTATTTACATCTCTGCCACTGTGCAGGAGAATCCGTATAGGTGTTCGAGTGTTCCAACCTAAATGCGTGAGAAATGGTAAGTAAACGCCGTATTTGCATATCTGCCACTGTGCAGGAGAATCCGTGTAGGTGTTCGAGTGTTCGAACCCTAATGCGTGAGAAATGGTAAGTAAACGTCGTATTTACATATCTGCCACTGTGTAGGAGAATCCGTATAGGTGTTCGAGTGTTCGAACCCTAATGCGTGAGAAATGGTAAGTAAACGCTGTATTTACGTATATGCCACTGTGCAGGAGAATCCGTATAGGTGTTCGAGTGTTCGAGGCGTAATGCGTGGGAAATGGTAAGTAAACGCCATATTTACATATCTGCCACTGTGCAGGAGAATCCGTATAGGTGTTCGAGTGTTCGAACCGTAATGCGTGAGAAATTGTAAGTAAACGCCGTATTTACATATCTGCCACTGTGCAGGAGAATCCGTATAGGTGTTCGTGTGTTCGAACCCTAATGCGTGAGAAATGGTAAGTAAACGCCGTATTTACATGGCTTCCACTGTGTCGGAGAATCCGTATAGGTGTTCGAGAGTTCGAACCGTAATGCGAGAGAAATGGTACGTAAGCGCCGTATTTACATATCTGCCACTGTCCAGGAGAATCCGTATAGGTGTTGGAGTGTTCGAACTGTAATGCGTGAGAAATGGTAAGTAAACGCCGTATTTACATATCTGCCACTGTGCAGGAGAATCCGTATAGGTGTTCGACTGTTCGAACCGTAATGCGTGAGAAATGGTAAGTAAACGCCGTATTTACATATCTGCCACTGTGCAGGAGAATCCGTATAGGTGTTCGAGTGTTCGAACCCCAATGCATGAGAAATGGTAAGTAAACGTCGTAGTTTCATATCTGCCACTATGCAGGAGAATCCGTATAGGTGTTCGAGTGTTCGAACCCTAATGCGTGAGAAGTGGTAAGTAAACGCCGTATTTACGTATCTGCCACTGTGCAGGAGAATCCGTATAGGTGTTCGAGTGTTCGAAGCGTAATGCGTGAGAAATGGTAAGTAAACGCCGTATTTAGATATCTGCCACTGTGCAGGAGAATCCGTATAGGTGTTCGAGTGTTCGAACCATAATGCATGAGAAATGGTAAGTAAACGTCGTATTTACATATCTGCCACTGTGCAGGAGAATCCGTATAGGTGTTCGAGTGTTCGAACCCTAATGCGTGAGAAATGGTAAGTAAACGCCGTATTTACGTATCTGCCACCGTGCAGGAGAATCCGTATAGGTGTTCGAGTGTTCGAAGCGTAATGCGTTAGAAATGGTAAGTAAACGCCGTATTTACATATCTGCCGCTGTGCAGGAGAATCCGTATAGGTGTTTGAGTGTTCGAAGCGTAATGCGTGAGAAATGGTAAGTAAACGCCGTATTTACATATCTGCCCCTGTGCAGGAGAATCCGTATAGGTGTTCGAGTGTTCGAACCGTAATGCGTGAGAAATGGTAAGTAAACGCCGTGTTTACATATCTGCCACTGTGCGGGAGAATCCGTTTAGGTGTTCGAGTGTTCGAACCCTAATGCGTGAGAAATGGTAAGTAAACGCCGTATTTGCATATCTGCCACTGTGGAGGAGAATCCGTATAGGTGTTCGAGTGTTCGAACCCTAATGCCTGAGAAATGGTAAGTAAACGCCGTATTTACATATCTGTCACTGTGCAGGAGAAGTCGTGGAGGTGTTCGAGTGTTCGACCCCTAATGGATGAGAAATGGTAAGTAAACGTCGTATTTACATATCTGCCACTGTGCAGGAGAATCCGTGTAGGTGTTCGAGTGTTCGAACCCTAATGCGTGAGAAATAGTAAGTAAACGCCGTATTTACATATCTGCCACTGTGCAGGAGAATCCGTATAGGTGTTCGTGTGTTCGAACACTAATGCGTGAGAAATGGTAAGTAAACCCCGTATTGACATCTCTGCCACTGTGTAGGAGAATCCGTATAGGTGTTCGAGTGTTCCAACCCAAATGCGTGAGAAATGGTAAGTAAACGTCGTATTTACATATCTGCCACTGTGCAGGAGAATCCGTATAGGTGTTCGTGTGTTCGAACCCTAATGCGTGAGAAATGGTAAGTAAACGCCGTATTTACATGGCTTCCACTGTGTCGGAGAATCCGTATAGGTGTTCGAGAGTTCGAACCGTAATGCGAGAGAAATGGTACGTAAGCGCCGTATTTACATATCTGCCACTGTCCAGGAGAATCCGTATAGGTGTTGGAGTGTTCGAACCGTAATGCGTGAGAAATGGTAAGTAAACACCGTATTTACATATCTGCCACTGTGCAGGAGAATCCGTATAGGTGTTCGACTGTTCGAACCGTAATGCGTGAGAAATGGTAAGTAAACGCCGTATTTACATATCTGCCACTGTGCAGGAGAATCCGTATAGGTGTTCGAGTGTTCGAAGCGTAATGCGTGAGAAATGGTAAGTAAACGCCGTATTTACATATCTGCCACTGTGCAGGAGAATCCGTATAGGTGTTCGAGTGTTCGAACCGTAATGCATGAGAAATGGTAAGTAAACGTCGTATTTACATATCTGCCACTGTGCAGGAGAAAACGTATAGGTGTTCGAGTGTTCGAACCCTAATGCGTGAGAAATGGTAAGTAAACGCCGTATTTACGTATCTGCCACTGTGCAGGAGAATCCGTATAGGTGTTCGAGTGTTCGAAGCGTAAGGCGTGAGAAATGGTAAGTAAACGCCGTATTTACATATCTGCCGCTGTGCAGGAGAATCCGTATAGGTGTTTGAGTGTTCGAAGCGTAATGCGTCAGAAATGGTAAGTAAACGCCGTATTTACATATCTGCCCCTGTGCAGGAGAATCCGTATAGGTGTTCGAGTGTTCGAACCGTAATGCGTGAGAAATGGTAAGTAAACGCCGTATTTACATATCTGCCACTGTGCGGGAGAATCCGTGTAGGGTGTTCGAGTGTTCGAACCCTAATGCGTGAGAAATGGTAAGTAAACGTCGTATTTACATATCTGCCACTGTGTAGGAGAATCCGTATAGGTGTTCGAGTGTTCGAACCCTAATGCGTGAGAAATGGTTAGTAAACGCTGTATTTACGTATATGCCACTGTGCGGGAGAATCCGTATAGGTGTTCGAGTGTTCGAGGCGTAATGCGTGGGAAATGGTAAGTAAACGCCATATTTACATATCTGCCACTGTGCAGGAGAATCCGTATAGGTGTTCGAGTGTTCGAACCGTAATGCGTGAGAAATTGTAAGTAAACGCCGTATTTACATATCTGCCACCGTGCAGGAGAATCCGTATAGGTGTTCGTGTGTTCGAACCCTAATGCGTGAGAAATGGTAAGTAACCGACGTATTTACATGGCTTCCACTGTGTCGGAGAATCCGTATAGGTGTTCGAGAGTTCGAACCGTAATGCGAGAGAAATGGTACGTAAGCGCCGTATTTACATATCTGCCACTGTCCAGGAGAATCCGTATAGGTGTTGGAGTGTTCGAACCGTAATGCGTGAGAAATGGTAAGTAAACGCCGTATTTACATATCTGCCACTGTGCAGGAGAATCCGTATAGGTGTTCGACTGTTCGAACCGTAATGCGTGAGAAATGGTAAGTAAACGCCGTATTTACATATCTGCCACTGTGCAGGAGAATCCGTATAGGTGTTCGAGTGTTCGAACCGTAATGCGTGAGAAATGGTAAGTAAACGCCATATTTACATATATGCCACTGTGCAGGAGAATCCGTATAGGTGTTCGAGTGTTCGAACCCCAATGCCTGAGAAATGGTAAGTAAACGTCGTATTTACATATCTGCCACTCTGTAGGAGAATCCGTATAGGTGTTCGAGTGTTCGAACCCTAATGCGTGAGAAGTGGTAAGTAAACGCCGTATTTACGTATCTGCCACTGTGCAGGAGAATCCGTGTAGGTGTTCGAGTGTTCGAAGCGTAATGCGTGAGAAATGGTAAGTAAACGCCGTATTTACATATCTGCCACTGTGCAAGAGAATCCGTATATGTGTTCGAGTGTTCGAACCGTAATGCATGAGAAATGGGAAGTGAACGTCGTATTTACATATCTGCCACTGTGCAGGAGAATACGAATAGGTGTTCGAGTGTTCGAACCGTAATGCGTGAGAAATGGTAAGTAAACGCCGTATTTACATATCTGCCACTGTGCAGGAGAATCCGTATAGGTGTTCGAGTGTTCGAACCGTAATGCGTGAGAGGTGGTAAGTAAACGCCGTATTTACGTATCTGCCACTGTGCAAAGGAATCCGTATAGGTGTTCGAGTGTTCGAAGCGTAATGCGTGAGAAATGGTTAGTAAACGCCGTATTTACTTATCTGCCACTGTGCAAGAGAATCCGCATATGTGTTCGAGTGTTCGAACCGTAATGCATGAGAAATGGGAAGTAAACGCCGTATTTACATATCTGCCACTGTGCAGGAGAATACGAATAGGTGTTCGAGTGTTCGAACCGTAATGCGTGAGAAATGGTAAGTAAACGCCGTATTTACATATCTGCCACTGTGCAGGAGAATCCGTGTAGGTGTTCGAGTGTTCGAACCCTAATACGTGAGAAATGGTAAGTAAACGTCGTATTTACATATCTGCCACTGTGTAGGAGAATCCGTATAGGTGTTCGAGTGTTCGAACACTAATGCGTGAGAAATGGTAAGTAAACGCCGTATTTACATATCTGCCACTGTGCAGGAGAATCCGTATAGGTGTTCGAGTGTTCGAACCGTAATGCATGAGAAATGGTAAGTAAACGTCGTATTTACATATCTGCCACTGTGCAGGAGAATCCGTATAGGTGTTCGAGTGTTCGAACCCTAATGCGTGAGAAATGGTAAGTAAACGCCGTATTTACGTATCTGCCACTGTGCAGGAGAATCCGTATAGGTGTTCGAGTGTTCGAAGCGTAATGCGTGAGAAATGGTAAGTAAACGCCGTATTTACATATCTGCCGCTGTGTAGGAGAATCCGTATAGGTGTTCAAGTGTTCGAAGCGTAATGCGTGAGAAATGGTAAGTAAACGCCGTATTTACATATCTGCCCCTGTGCAGGAGAATCCGTATAGGTGTTCGAGTGTTCGAACCGTAATGCGTGAGAAATGGTAAGTAAACGCCGTATTTACATATCTGCCACTGTGCGGGAGAATCCGTTTAGGTGTTCGAGTGTTCGAACCCTAATGCGTGAAAAATGGTAAGTAAACGCCGTATTTACATATCTGCCACTGTGGAGGAGAATCCGTATAGGTGTTCGAGTCTTCAAACCCTAATGCCTGATAAATGGTAAGTAAACGCCGTATTTACATATCTGTCACTGTGCAGGAGAATTCGTGGAGGTGTTCGAGTGTTCGACCCTAATGGATGAGAAATGGTAAGTAAACGTCGTATTTACATATCTGCCACTGTGCAGGAGAATCCGTGTAGGTGTTCGAGTGTTCGAACCCTAATGCGTTAGAAATTGTAAGTAAACGCCGTATTTACATATCTGCCACTGGGCAGGAGAATCCGTATTGGTGTTCGTGTGTTCGAACACTAATGCGTGAGAAATGGTAAGTAAACCCCGTATTTACATCTCTGCCACTGTGCAGGAGAATCCGTATAGGTGTTCGAGTGTTCCAACCCAAATGCGTGAGAAATGGTAAGTAAACGCCGTATTTACATATCTGCCACTGTGCAGGAGAATCCGTGTAGGTGTTCGAGTGTTCGAACCCTAATGCGTGAGAAATGGTAAGTAAACGTCGTATTTACATATCTGCCACTGTGTAGGAGAATCCGTATAGGTGTTCGAGTGTTCGAACCCTAATGCGTGAGAAATGGTAAGTAAACGCTGTATTTATGTATATGGCACTGTGCAGGAGAATCCGTATAGGTGTTCGAGTGTTCGAGGCGTAATGCGTGGGAAATGGCAAGTAAACGCCATATTTACATATCTGCCACTGTGCAGGAGAATCCGTATTAGTGTTCGAGTGTTCGAACCGTAATGCGTGAGAAATTGTAAGCAAACGCCGTATTTACATATCTGCCACTGTGCAGGAGAATCCGTATAGGTGTTCGTGTGGTTCGAAGCGTAATGCGTGAGAAATGGTAAGTAAACGCCGTATTTACATGGCTTCCACTGTGTCGGAGAATCCGTATAGGTGTTCGAGAGTTCGAACCGTAATGCGAGAGAAATGGTACGTAAGCGTTCGTATTTACATATCTGCCACTGTCCAGGAGAATCTGTATAGGTGTTGGAGTGTTCGAACCGTAATGCGTGAGAAATGGTAAGTAAACGCCGTATTTACATATCTGCCACTGTGCAGGAGAATCCGTATAGGTGTTCGACTGTTCGAACCGTAATGCGTGAGAAATGGTAAGTAAAGGCCGTATTTACATATCTGCCACTGTGCAGGAGAATCCGTATAGGTGTTCGAGTGTTCGAAGCGTAATGCGTGAGAAATGGTAAGTAAACGCCGTATTTACATATCTGCCACTGTGCAAGAGAATCTGTATATGTGTTCGAGTGTTCGAACCGTAATGCATGGGAAATGGGAAGTGAACGTCGTATTTACATATCTGCCACTGTGCAGGAGAATACGAATAGGTGTTTCGGGTGTTCGAACCGTAATGCGTGAGAAATGGTAAGTAAACGCCGTATTTACATATCTGCCACTGTGCAGGAGAATCCGTATAGGTGTTCGAGTGTTCGAACCGTAATGCGTGAGAGGTGGTAAGTAAACGCCGTATTTACGTATCTGCCACTGTGCAAAGGAATCCGTATAGGTGTTCGAGTGTTCGAAGCGTAATGCGTGAGAAATGGTTAGTAAACGCCGTATTTACTTATCTGCCACTGTGCAAGAGAATCCGCATATGTGTTCGAGTGTTCGAACCGTAATGCATGAGAAAATGGGAAGTAAACGCCGTATTTACATATCTGCCACTGTGCAGGAGAATACGAATAGGTGTTCGAGTGTTCGAACCGTAATGCCGTGAGAAATGGTAAGTAAACGTCGTATTTACATATCTGCCACTGTGCAGGAGAATCCGTGTAGGTGTTCGAGTGTTCGAACCTAATACGTGAGAAATGGTAAGTAAACGTCGTATTTACATATCTGCCACTGTGTAGGAGAATCGTATAGGTGTTCGAGTGTTCGAACACTAATGCGTGAGAAATGGTAAGTAAACGCCGTATTTACATCTCTGCCACTGTGCAGGAGAATCCGTATAGGTGTTCGAGTGTTCGAACCGTAATGGCCATGAGAACTGGTAAGTAAACGTCGTATTTACATATCTGCCACTGTGCAGGAGAATCCGTATAGGTGTTCGAGTGTTCGACCCTAATGCGTGAGAAATGGTAAGTAAACGCCGTATTTACGTATCTGCCACTGTGCAGGAGAATCCGTATAGGTGTTCGAGTGTTCGAAGCGTAATGCGTGAGAAATGGTAAGTAAACGCCGTATTTACATATCTGCCGCTGTTGTAGGAGAATCCGTATAGGTGTTCAAGTGTTCGAAGCGTAATGCGTGAGAAATGGTATGTAAACGCCGTATTTACATATCTGCCCCTGTGCAGGAGAATCCGTATAGGTGTTCGAGTGTTCGAACCGTAATGCGTGAGAAATGGTAAGTAAACGCCGTATTTACATATCTGCCACTGTGCGGGAGAATCCGTTTAGGTGTTCGAGTGTTCGAACCCTAATGCGTGAGAAATGGTAAGTAAACGCCGTATTTACATATCTGCCACTGTGGAGGAGAATCCGTATAGGTGTTCGAGTCTTCGAACACCTAATGCCTGATAAATGGTAAGTAAACGCCGTATTTACATATCTGTCACTGTGCAGGAGAATTCGTGGAGGTGTTCGAGTGTTCGACCCCTAAGGATGAGAATGGTAAGTAAACGTCGTATTTACATATCTGCCACTGTGCAGGAGAATCCGTGTAGGTGTTCGATGTGTTCGAACCCTAATGCGTTAGAAATTGTAAGTAAACGCCGTATTTTACATATCTGCCACTGGGCAGGAGAATCCGTATTGGTGTTCGTGTGTTCGAACACTAATGCGTGAGAAATGGTAAGTAAACCCCGTATTTACATCTCTGCCACTGTGCAGGAGAATCCGTATAGGTGTTCGAGTGTTCAACCCAAAATGCGTGAGAAATGGAAAGTAAACGCCGTATTTACATATCTGCCACTGTGCAGGAGAATCCGTGTAGGTGTTCGAGTGTTCGAACCTAATGCGTGAGAAATGGTAAGTAAACGTCGTATTTACATATCTGCCACTGTGTAGGAGAATCCGTATAGGTGTTCGAGTGTTCGAACCCTAATGCGTGAGAAATGGTAAGTAAACGCTTGTATTTACGTATATGCCACTGTGCAGGAGAATCCGTATAGGTGTTCGAGTGTTCGAGGCGTAATGCGTGGGAAATGGCAAGTAAACGCCATATTTACATATCTGCCACTGTGCAGGAGAATCCGTATTGGTGTTCGAGTGTTCGAACCGTAATGCGTGAGAAATTGTAAGCAAACGCCGTATTTACATATCTGCCACTGTGCAGGAGAATCCGTATAGGTGTTCGTGTGTTCGAACCCTAATGCGTGAGAAATGGTAAGTAAACGCCGTATTTACATGGCTTCCACTGTGTCGGAGAATCCGTATAGGTGTTCGAGAGTTCGAACCGTAATGCGAGAGAAATGGTACGTAAGCGCCGTATTTACATATCTGCCACTGTCCAGGAGAATCTGTATAGGTGTTGGAGTGTTCGAACCGTAATGCGTGAGAAATGGTAACTAAACGCCGTATTTACACATCTGCCACTGTGCAGGAGAATCCTATAGGTGTTCGACTGTTCGAACCGTAATGCGTGAGAAATGGTAAGTAAACGCCGTATTTACATATCTGCCACTGTGCAGGAGAATCCGTATAGGTGTTCGAGTGTTCGAAGCGTAATGCGTGAGAAATGGTAAGTAAACGCCGTATTTACATATCTGCCACTGTGCAAGAGAATCCGTATATGTGTTCGGGTGTTCGAACCGTAATGCATGGGAAATGGGAAGTGAACGTCGTATTTACATATCTGCCACTGTGCAGGAGAATACGAATAGGTGTTCGGGTGTTCGAACCGTAATGCGTGAGAAATTGGTAAGTAGACGCGTATTTACATATCTGCCACTGTGCAGGAGAATCCGTATAGGTGTTCGTGTGTTCGAACCGTAATGCGTGAGAAGTGGTAAGTAAACGCCGTATTTACGTATCTGCCACTGTGCAAAGGAATCCGTATAGGTGTTCGAGTGTTCGAAGCGTAATGCGTGAGAAATGGTAAGTAAACGCCGTATTTACATATCTGCCACTGTGCAAGAGAATCCGCATATGTGTTCGAGTGTTCGAACCGTATTGCATGAGAAATGGGAAGTAAACGCCGTATTTACATATCTGCCACTGTGCAGTGAGAATACGAATAGGTGTTCGAGTGTTCGAACCGTAATGCGTGAGAAATGGTAAGTAAACGCCGTATTTACATATCTCCCACTGTGCAGGAGAATCCGTGTAGGTCTTCGAGTGTTCGAACCCTAATACGTGAGAAATGGTAAGTAAACGTCGTATTTACATATCTGCCACTGTGTAGGAGAATCCGTATAGGTGTTCGAGTGTTCGAACACTAATGCGTGAGAAATGGTAAGTAAACGCCGTATTTACATATCTGCACTGTGCAGGAGAATCCGTATAGGTGTTTCGAGGTGTTCGAACCGTAATGCGTGAGAAATGGTAAGTAAACGCCGTATTTACATATCTGCCACTGTGCAGGAGAATCCGTTATTAGGTGTTCGAGTGTTCGAACTGTAATGTGTGAGAAATTGGTAAGTAAACACCGTATTTACATATCTGCCACTGTGCAGGAGAATCCGTATAGGTGTTCGTGTGTTCGAACCCTAATGTGTGAGAAATGGTAAGTAAACGCCGTATTTACATGTCTGCCACCGTGGCGGAGAATCCGTATAGGTGTTCGAGTGTTCGAACCGTAATGCGAGAGAAATGGTACGTAAACGCCGTATTTACATATCTGCCACTGTCCAGGAGAATCCGTATAGGTGTTGGAGTGTTCGAACCGTAATGCGTGAGAAATGGAAAGTAAACGCCGTATTTAAATATCTGCCACTGGTGCAGGAGAATCCGTATAGGTGTTCGATTGTTCGAACCGTAATGCGTGAGAAATGGCTAGTAAACGCCGTATTTCCATATCTGCCACCGTGCAGGAGAATACGTATACGTGTTCGTGTGTTCGAACACTAATGCGTGAGAAATGGTAAGTAAACGCCGTATTTTACATATCTGCCACTGTGCAGGAGAATCCGTATAGGTGTTCGAGTGTTCGAACCGTAATGCGTGAGAAGTGGTAAGTAAACGCCGTATTTACGTATCTGCCACTGTGCAAAGGAATCCGTATAGGTGTTCGAGTGTTCGAAGCGTAATGCGTGAGAAATGGTAAGTAAACGCCGTATTTACATATCTGCCACTGTGCAAGAGAATCCGCATATGTGTTCGAGTGTTCGAACCGTAATGCATGAGAAATGGGAAGTAAACGCCGTATTTACATATCTGCCACTGTGCAGGAGAATACGAATAGGTGTTCGAGTGTTCGAACCGTAATGCGTGAGAAATGGTAAGTAAACGCCGTATTTACATATCTCCCACTGTGCAGGAGAATCCGTGTAGGTCTTCGAGTGTTCGAACCCTAATACGTGAGAAATGGTAAGTAAACGTCGTATTTACATATCTGCCACTGTGTAGGAGAATCCGTATAGGTGTTCGAGTGTTCGAACACTAATGCGGTGAGAAATGGTTAAGTAAACGCCGTATTTACATATCTGCCACTGTGCAGGAGAATCCGTATAGGTGTTCGAGTGTTCGAACCGTAATGCGTGAGAAATGGTAGTAAACGCCGTATTTACATATCTGCCCCCTGTGCAGGAGAATCCGTATAGGTGTTCGAGTGTTCTGAACTGTAATGCGTGAGAAAATTGTAAGTAAAACACCGTATTTACATATCTGCCACTGTGCAGGAGAATCGTATAGGTGTTCGTGTGTTCGAACCCTAATGTGTGAGAAATGGTAAGTAAACGCCGTATTTACATGTCTGCCACCGTGTCGGAGAATCCGTATAGGTGTTCGAGTTGGTTCGAACCGTAAATGCGAGAGAAATGGTACGTAAACGCCGTATTTACATATCTGCCACTGTCCAGGAGAATCCGTATAGGTGTTGGAGTGTTCGAACGTAATGCGTGAGAAATGGAAAGTAAATGCCGTATTTAAATATCTGCCACTGTGCAGGAGAATCCGTATAGGTGTTCGATTGTTCGAACCGT
>JAXFYN010001436.1:0-29035 GCA_036172215.1 Camellia granthamiana | reverse complement strand
CCATGGCGCCTTAGCCCGTGAAATGGTTGGAGAATTGAGGGAATCTATGGACATTCTCAAGGCTGAAAATCAAGTCCAGGCCCAAGTAGCTGAGGTAGGGTTGTCTTTTCTGAAAAGGGAGTTCTTCCGGTCGAGTTCGGACGAGTTTTTGGGTGATCCTAAGGAGCCACTGAAGGCTAATGAGTGGCTAGAGCAGATGACGAAGACGTTTGAGATGCTTGGTATCTGAAGACAGAGGTCTGAGAGTGACCTTGGCGTCCTTCCAGTTGAAGGGAGACGCGCGTCAGTGGTGGAAGTATGCACGGGGACGCATTGGAGGGACTTGGGAGGCCTTTGTTTAAGCTTTCCAGGATAAGTACTTGCCTGCTACAGTGAGGGAGAAGTTAAGGGATCAATTCTCCAAGTTGGTGCAGCTGAATACACCAATGGCTAAGTTTGAGACCACTTTTACTAGCTTGTCTAGGTTTGCACCTAAGTTAATGGCGACTGAGGAATGCCGCTATCGAGAGTTTGAGAAGAGGTTGCAAACCGGACTCATGTTTAGGGTTGCCGGTTCCATGATTAGAGATTATGGGCGCCTTGTGGAGACTGCTGCCCATCTTGAGACTATTATGCATGGAGAGGAGAAGAGGATGAGGGGCTCCAGGAGGAGTCAGGATGGTCAGGGGGATGATAAGAGGCAAAGGGGTTCTAACCCTCAGCAGTCCTAAGGAGTGCATTCGAGGTCTACCTTTCTAGTACCGAGTTTGGGTTTTGGGAGAGGCGGCTAGGGAGACATTACCTATTTTAAATGTGGTCAGTTGGGCCACAAGTCTCCAGCTTGCCCATTGAGGGGAGGAGGGCAGTGTGCAGCATCATCTTCGGCTCGTTCTCAGGGCCAGAGTCAGGACAGAGACCAGTCGCTCGCTTGTTATCAGTGTGGGTAGGCGGGGCACCTGAAGAGGTTTTGCCCGCAGTTGGGTGGCATACCTAGTGTGTCTGGTTCAAGACAGACACAGAGTCACCAGCCAGCGCAGTTAGTACAGGCCTCAAGGCCAATCAAGGAGCTTTTTCGGCTCAGTCTATGCAGCAGTCTTATGCTCCGAGGGGTGAGCAGGTAGATCAGAGACCTACAGGGCGCGTGTATGCTATTACAACGCCAGACCTTGTACCGGCTCCATCTGTTGTGAGAGGTACCTTTTTGTTTTGCAACTCGGTTGCCAATGTGTTAATTTATATGGGTGCATCCCATTCCTTTATATCTTCTGCATTTGCATCTGTTTTGGGATTGGAGTTGGTGTAGTTAGGATCTCCTATTTGTGTTGTATCACCTATTGGGGGCGAGATGGTCTTGAAACAAGGGTGTCGGGGCTATGATATAGAGGTTGCCGATCGCCGGCTTCCATTTTCTTTTGTAATGATGGATATGTCTGGGTTTGATGTGATTTTGGGTATGGACTGGTTATCGTCATACCGGGCTGTTATAGATTGCTACCATCAAAGGGTTACTGTATGTACCTTGAGCGGGGATTGTTTTCATTTCTTAGGGGATCGGGTTAGTAGGGTTTTACCACCGGTGTATGATCCGCGAGGGCGGAGTGAGCTTAGTTGTCTTCTCGCTAGCTTTTTAGGTAGTGAGTGTGATAAGACCGGGACGGAGTTGCCAAGGGTGGTTTGTGACTACTCGGACGTTTTTCCTGAGGATCTTGTTAGTTTACCACCCCATCGAGAGATTGAGTTCTCTATTGATTTAGTGCCTGGCACGGCACCGATTTCTATGGCACCGTATCGTTTTGCCCCAGCCGAGTTGAGTGAGTTGAAGATTCAACTCTAGGAGTTGCTAGATAAGGATTTTATTCGCCCTAGTATTTCACCTTGGGGAGCACCGACCCTCTTTCTAAGAAGAAAGATGGGGCTTTGAGACTTTGCATTGATTACCGAAAGTTGAACCGGGTTACGGTTAAGAATAAGTACCCTATGCCTTGTATAGACGACCTGTTTGATCAGTTGAAAGGATCCCGTTGTTTCTCTAAGATAGACTTGAGATCGGGTTACAATCAGTTGAGGGTCAGGGGGGAGGATATTCCGAAGATGGCATTCCGTACGTGGTATGGCCATTATGAGTTTCTGGTGATGCCTTTTGGGCTCACCAATGCACTGGCTGTGTTCATGGATCTGCTAAACTGGATTTTCCGAGAGTTCTTAGATCGCTTCGTAGTCGTCTTTATGGACGACATTCTGATTTATTCACCTTCTGCAGAGGAGCACGAGGGACACTTGCGAGTGGTGCTTGAGTTACTTAGAGCCCATAAGTTGTATGCTAAGTTTGGAAAGTGTGAGTTCTGGCTAAGAGAGGTTAAATTTTTAGGCCACGTGGTATTCGGGGAAGGGGTAACTGTAGATTCATCCAAGATAGAGGCGGTTCTGGATTGGGCACAACCTAAGAATGTCTTTGAGATCCGTAGTTTCTTGGGGTTGGCCGGGTATTACCGTCGATTTATGAAGGATTTCTCCAGGCTAGCTTCGCCTTTGACTAGATTGACGCGGAAAGGGGTCAAGTTTGTGTGGAGTGAGACTTGTGAAAATTCGTTCCAAGAGCTCAAAGTTAGACTTACCACCACTCCAGTCTTGATTATTTCGGAGAGGGGTTTGGGCTATGCAGTGTATTGTGATGTCTCACGAGAGGGTTTGGGTTGTGTATTGATGCAAGATGGGAAAGTAGTAGCTTATGGCTCACGTCAATTGAAAACACACAAGAAAAACTACCCTACTCACGACCTAGAGTTAGCAGCTGTGATATTTGCCTTGAAGATTTGGAGGCACTATCTTTATGGTGAGAGATTTGAGGTGTTCTTGGATCATAAGAGTCTAAAGTATCTGTTTACACGGAAGGACTTGAATTTGAGGCAGAGAAGGTGAATGGAGTTCATAGAAGATTATGACTTTGAGTTGCATTATCATCCGGGAAGGCCAATGTTGTGGCCGATGCCCTAAGTAGGAAGTCCATTAGTGACGTAGCTTGTATTGCTATCCGAGAATGGGAGATGTTGGGTACTCTTGACGAGTTTGACTTGCATCTAGGCGAGTCTGTTGAATTTGCAACCTTGTTTTCTGTAGTTGCACAACCTACACTTGTGAATCGAGTGTTAGAGGCACAGAAGGGTGACTTTGAGGTAGAATCCCTCCGGGAGAAGATTTCTAGTGGGAAGGTAGAGAAGGGTTTGGCTGTGTATCCCGACCTGAGTGTGAGATACTGAGACCGCTAATTTGTGCTGGAGTCTTGCCGAGAGGAAGTACTCCGAGAGTTTCACCATTCACGCCTTGCGGTGCATTCGGGAGGCACAAAGGTGTATCATGATCTGAGTCAACAGTTTTGGTGGAGGGGTATGAAGAAAGATGTGGCGGCGTTTGTGTCAAAATGCCTTGCTTGTCAGCAAGTGAAGGCTGAACATCAGAGGCCAGCGGGTTTGTTGCAACCCTTGCCTATAGTCGAGTAGAAATGGGAGCACGTCACGATGGATTTTGTCGTGGGTTTTCCAAGGACTCAATGGGGTAGTGACGCTATTTGGGTGGTGGTTGACCGGTTGACTAAGTCGGCGCGCTTTATTCTTATACGTGTAAGAGATTCGGTAGATTATCTTGCCGACTTGTATATTCGAAACATAGTGAGGTTGCACGGGGTCCTAGTGTCGATTGTCTCAGATAGAGACCCGCGTTTTACTGCTAGGTTGTGGCAGAGTTTGCAGAGTGCCTCGGGCACTAGATTGACTTTTAACACAGCTTACCATCCTCAGACTGATGGGCAGTCCGAGCGCACTATTCAGACCCTTGAGGATATGCTTCGAGGCTGTGTCCTTAACTTTAAGGGGTCGTGAGAAAGACACTTACCCTTAGTAGAGTTTGCCTACAATAACAGTTTCCAATTGAGTATTGGCATGGCACCATTTGAGGCCTTGTATGACCGACCGTGTAGATCTCCAGTGTGTTGGCCGAGGTGGGTGATGCACTTTTGTTAGGTCTAGAGTTGGTTCGGGAAACGACGGAGAAAGTGGTACTTATTCGTAAGAGGCTAGTTACAGCCTAGAGTCGCCAAAAAGTTATGCTGACCGTAGGAGGAGACCTTTGTCATTTGAAGTGGGTGATCACATCTTTCTGAAAATATCACCTAGGCGGGGTTTGATGAGGTTTGAGAAGAGTAGGAAGTTGTTTCCTCGGTTTATTGGCCCTTTCGAGATCCTTGAGAGGATTGGGGAGGTTGCCTACCGTTTAGCATTGCCGCCGCAACTTTCTGGAGTGCATGACGTGTTTCATATTAGTATGCTTCGGAAATATGAGCCGGATCTATCACATATGTTGGATTGGACTGACTTAGAAGTAGATGAGAATGTCTCGTATGAGGAGAGACCGGTGAGAGTCTTGGATAGATGGGACCAAATCTTACGAGGCAAGACAATTCCCTTGGTCAAGGTATTGTGGAAACATCACGGAGTTGAGGAAGCCACTTGGGAACGTGAATTGGAGGTTTGAGAGAAATATCCGGACCTATTTGTTAATGTTTGAGCATATGTTGGAAATTTTGTTTTATTGATGAATTCTAAGAACATTGTATATGTTTTGGATTATGGAAGTATTGTAATTGTTGAATATGTCTCGGGAATGCAAGTTTAATTTAACATTGTATATGTTGAATATGTTTTAGAAATGCAAATATGATTATGAACATTGAATATGTTTTGAAAAATATGAGATTATATGTGTTGAAGTTAGTTGAATTTCAAAAGAATGCATGTTGATAATGCATGTTGGGTTATATTATATATTGTTCTCTTGAGAAGAGATGGAATGACCGGTGGTGGGTCATGATGGTGAGTGTTGAATTATAATCATATTGAGAATTGAATAATCACAATTTTGAAACTTGTATAAAATTTCGGGGACGAATTTCTTTAAGGGGGGAGGTTATAGCGATTCAGGTTTTACCCCGACCTTTGTTATGTTTCAGACTCGGGTTCCGTGGTTGTTTGTTGTTGTCTATATCTTGTTTTCATCCTCTAATTCCTTATATTTTAGTTTTAGGATGTGTTGGGTAAGTTTGGAACAGGTTGGTTCTGAGTTGGAACAAATGGTTGCTACCCAGGATTTGGCTCCTTTGCTCGAGCGACGCTTTTTGCGCTCGAGTGAGCCTTGGGTATTTGCTTCTTCGCTCGAGCGAAGGTTCTTGCGCTCGAGCGAGCTTTGTGAGGTGTGTCTATTCGCTCAAGTGTGCACTTTTGCGTTCGAGCATGCGTCTGCGTCTCTATGAAGACCTAAAGTTTGGTATTCTTCGCTCGAGCGAGTCTTTTTGCGCTCAAGCGAGCCCTGTGTTTTGTGTTCCTTCGCTTGAGCGAGCACTCTTACGCTCGAGTGTGCGTCTGCGTGAGTGGCAGACCTGAAGCTTCGCATTGTTCGCTCGAGCGACGCTTCTTGCGCTCGAGCGAGGTCTTGTTGTGTCTGGTCGCTCGAGCGACAAGTCCTTCGCTCGTGCGAGCCCCGTATATATCAGATCGCAGCAGCGTGATTTTTATCACTTTTTCATCTCCTTTTTCACTCCAAACCCTAAATTCGGTTGTCTCTCTCTCTAAACTCTCCATCTCTTTACAAATACACCTTGTTCTTGGGTCTCTCTACCCTAGTCCCTTTGTAAAAAAAATAGAGCTTGGCGCGAACTATCTTTTGATCCGAAAACGTGTGGATTTGAAGCATCTTGGTTTTCCCTCTTCTTCTCCTTTGAGCTTCTTTTTTGCGGTAGGGATAATCTACTCATTAATATGAGTTTTGGCATAAATGTTAGTCATTTTATATAAATGGTGGGATTTGAGAATTTTGGGTAAAAATAGGGTTTGAGTTTGAATGTTTAAAAGAGGGGTTTTTCTTATTTGGGCTTCATATATGTATGTGAGATCTTAACAATAGGTTAATTGTGTATAGTGGGTGAAATTTAGCCTTAGGGGCAATATTTGAGAAATGGGGGAAAATGCCCTAATTTGAATTTAATGACTATTTTGTATAAATAGTAAAATTAATGTGGAAATGTGAAATTGGTTTGAGAATCATGAAATTGGAGGAAATTGTAATTGAATGGTGTAGTTGGATCGATTAATCACTCACCTATGGAAAACATAATAAATTATCTGTTAAGAAATTTATTTATCTATTTAAATATAACTGTTTTAGGCTATCGGTAGAGGATAGTCATGATTGTTGTAGAAACTGCATGATGATTAAGTGAATTGAAACTAATCAATTGGAATATGTCATTGAATATGACGGTTGGATATTAACATTGAATATGTAATTTAATTGGTCATTGTATATGACGACGTGTTAAATACATTGCATATGTATATTGTTTGGGAGGAGATAGAGGATGTACTCCATTGTTTGGGAGGAGATAGGGGATGGACTCCATTGAGAATTAAGTTGGCCGGAGTGTCCAGGGTGAAAGTCCCGAAATTTTATATATATATATATTTGGGTGCCGGTTCCCTCGGACGTAGTTCCGTAAAATGGCAAGGAAATGAAGTGTTGAATGATATTTGTTATTGAAGTGTTGATATATGAGTTGTAGTCTCATTTTTAAACTGTTTGGATAATATTGAGCTATATCAATGAATTGATTGAATCGAATATGATGTAAGTGTTGATTGGTTATGGAAATGGTATAAGTTGGTTTATAAGTATATAACCATTTATCGAATGCTAATGTTTTAGTTACTTCTCATATTTGGTTTAGCATATCTCTACTGGGCTTTGGCTCACCCTACTTGGGATGTCATTATTCAGGTACAGGTGAGATGCCGCCTCCAAGATTGTAGCTTGGGAGGTTTAGGAGTTGAAGGCTCCATTTTCATGATTTATTTTTGATGTTAAATGTAAACTCAAGCCGAGGGCTTTATATGTAAAAGAGTTAGAACTCTTTTTCTGCTGTAACCAAATGATATCTTGGAAAAGATGTAAACCCTTAGGGCATTTACTTTGTTATTTGGAGTTAGAATTGCATGCTATAGTTTCAGGATAAATATCAATGAAAATGTAATGCATGTGATATCTTTTGTAAAGGAAACTCTGATAAATGAAATGTAACTTTTCTATTATATTTATGGATCTTATGCATGATTGTCATATGCTTTAATTTGAGGGCGTTACAAGTTTCATTTGTGAACATATTTTTTTGGTAATTTTTTTATTTTTTTGTTAAAATATGATATAAAAAAATTAGTATGTTTAAGATAATTTTTTAATTTTTTATAAAAAAATATGTAAAAAAATAAAGAGAAAATAAATTTTTTAATTTTTTTAATATAAATTATTGATTTTAAATTTTTAAAAGTAATTTTTAAAATTTTTTATTTTTTTTAATTAAAATCACCAATTAAGAGACGAGGCCTTAGGCCAAGTTTAGCATATACAAAATAATCCATCTTTTTATCTTTTTTTCATCACATTATCTCTCTACTTTTCTATACATCTTTTCATAAAAAAAAATAAATACACTTATTTAGGCTATCCCAAACAATCCTTAGTATTTATTATTTTGGACTATTTTGTACTTTCATGGCCCAACTTTGCCTGTCATATTACAGTGTTTGTCTCATGGCCACTGCCTTTGTCTGGAGCAGAAAGAGCAGAACATGTCTCCGTCATTTTACACTCTTCTTCAGTGTCTATATCGCTCTTCCTCTCATTGGCAGAGGGATAATGATCTAGACGACGGTGAGATCGCCAGCTTTATTGACAGTGAGACCCATCACCACTTTGATTTCGAATCGAAACCCACGGAAGATGAGGTCCAAGAAAGATCTCGACCGAAGATCTGCATCACCATGGCTTCAGGATCCCGACTGAAGATGGGGTACAAGGAAGATCTGCCTTGAAGATGAACTCTTCCGACGACTTCACCAACAGAATCGCACGAGGTACTTTCACTATAATTCGCCAATTCTAGGCTGAGATCGATTTTCCTTTTTTAATTTTATAATTTGATTCTTTGTAACTCCATGCTTTTTTAATTTGAGAGAATCTGGTATTGAAGTAGTTGATGTTTCTCTTTTAGCTCAACGTAGAAGAACTAGATTTTTCTTTTAATGGCTTCTGTTTTCTCGACTGCATGATTTTGCTAAAGTAATTAGACTCCCAATTCTTCAAATGGCAGGATTTGTTTTGGACTTTCATTGGTTTTCATTTTTAAAAAAATTATTTGCACAAGGTGGAACTCTCGGTGTTAGGCTTTTTTTTTTTTTTAATTATTATTATTGTTTGCGGGGATCAAGTTCAGAGCATGTCATATTTGAGCTAAAAGCTATTTTCTTTTTATTTTTGTGAATCCTTTTTTTTATTTTTTAACCACATTTTTATTTTGTTTTCTTTTGAAGTTTGTGAATTCCTAAGGTTTTAACTATTATCTTTCCAATTCAGATGTTTTTTTCCATTTCTATTCACTTCTGCTTTTGTTAATTTTATCTAGTGTTTTTTTTGGATTTGTGTTTTTTGGTATTTTCCTTGGGGATTGGTAGCTATTCCAATTGAAAGAATCAGTGATGCGTACAAAACTACAGATCAAATATGTAGCCTTTTAATGTGTTTTTTTTAATTTATTTCTTCAGCTTTTCAATGTTTCCTTTCAAGTATTTCATATTGTAACTTTTCAAATTGCATTACAAAGGCAATGTGCCAGGGTCAGTAGTATAGTCACTCATACTTTGGCCAAATCCTCCTCTACTCTCTCCACTAGATCAGCACTTTCTTTGCTTGAAAATGGCCTTGTCTTCAATATGTAAGTGAATTGTTTGTTGTATTGTCTAAATGAATCCAATTATTCTATCAACAGGCTTCAAAGGGTATGTTATTTGTTAAACATCAAATACTAATTGCATGTATAAACTGTATTTTCACTCTGGTTTGTCACTTCTATGCAAGTCCAAAAAAAGTGTTGAGGATTTGTTTGCATATGGAATATCGAAGTTAATGATCGAGTATGGACATCTTAGTGTTATTCTTCCTAATCCTCGAATAACTTCAAGTCAATATTTTTGACTTTCTCGGCTTCGCTGTTGATTTGTGAGGTTGGTATAGGTAAGCAAGATTCTTTTGGTTGATCTAGGGATGGCCCATTTGGTTTAGCTCATAAGCTGGTGTTTAAAAAAATATGATTAAGCAAAATTAATATGGAGTGTGGTTCACACTAGAGTTGCATAAGAAATTATTTGAAAGTTAAAAACCTCATTTAAGTTACTTGGAAATTAATGTTAAAGTCTAATTTGATTTGGAGATTAGGTGTCTATACTCTATAGATGTGCTGTTGAAATTTGATGCAGATTTAGCTATATCTGTTGGTAGATTCTCTATTCTACTCAAAACCAAATGGATTAAACCTTTTCAATCTCCCCCACTATCTCCTCCTTGAGGTGTATCAATATTGAAATTGGTTTTACATTTTTAGCCTTTGTTTGAATCATAGATTGGACATATTTGCATTCAAGCCTAAAGCTGTGATGAATAATGAATTATCATGTCTTACAAACAGTTTCTTTTTTCTTCTAATTCTGCTACAGTTTTTCTAAAGAAACATGTAGATTTTTAAACACCCGTGTAATAAAATTTTAGTTGTTTTAGTCCATTATTTATTGAATTATATATATCTTTTTTAGGTTTAGTCAGACTCAAGACAACATGTAGACTATTTTAACTAAAATTTTTAATTAAATTTTAAGCTATTTTTTTATTTCAATTCTTAGTTAATCCATATTTTGCCTATTTAAAGATGTGTGGTTCTATGTATATGTGCTAGCTGAGTAGTTTTAATTAGTGTTGGTTGTCATTTTGTTCCAGTCAAATCCATCAATTTCTTTTCTTTTCTTTTCTTTTTTTGATTCAAAAGAAAGGATTACAGAAAGGAAAGAAACAGAAACAGAAGCCTAAATGAGGCCTTAACAAACTTAGGCCTTTTCACAGGATAAGCCAACAATGTCTGCAACAAGCAGACTAGCAAGATCATTTGGAGGGTCGTCTAGAACTACTAGGTTTTCTCCATGGTGTACTCCCAGATTTCCAAGCCCATCTGCACACTAGTTCCCTTCACGGGGTATGTAGCTAACAGAACAGTTGCATCTGTGCATGAGGAATTTGATGTCCTCCAGTAGAGCTCGGTAAGGATAGTTGCTGGGTGTGGAGTTGTTGATGTTGAGCACCACTGCTGCTGCATCAGATTCAATCAAGATATCTCACAGGCTTTTCTCCAAAATGATGGTGAGACCTCTATAAATGCCCCAAAGCTCAGCTTCTTCACTAGTTGTTGACTCCAATTTTCCATGATAGCCAAAAATCCAAGCTCCCCTAGCATCTCTGAGCAGATCTCCATACCCAGTTGGGCCAGGATTTCCCTTGGAGCAACCATCCGTATTAAGCTTTAATTGACCTGCACAAGGAGGACACCAATCAGTGTTGATGAATAAAGAGCTACCTGTAAACTGTTTCGTGTGGAAAGCCTGATGAAGAACTGCTGCTTCTTGCTGAATCTGTCTCACAATTTCAGGAGGGTTGCATGCTTCTTGGTTGAACACCCTATTGTTCCTAGCCTTCCATATTTTCCACAAGATCACCACAAAAATAGTACTCCAAGGAATGTTAAAACACTCTCTGTTCTTGCTCTGAAGGTTATATTGAATTCAAGTATCTACTGCCATATTATAGGAAGAATTTCTCCAGCTATGATTGGGGAGGAGTTCCCAGATTTCAGCAGCTTGTTTGCACTCTCTCAACAGATGGTTTAAATCCTCACAGCAGCTCTGGCAATTTGGGCAAAAGTCATCATTAGTGAAGCCTCTAATCTTTCTTTGATGGTTGGTAAGCACCTTGTCAAGTAGTAGCAGCCAAATGAAACCCTTTAGTTTTTGAGGGATTTTTAATTTCCAGATCCAGCTCCAGGTTGGTAGTCTAATATCCTGTGCAGCAGCTTGATTAGAGGCCAAGATATAAGCAGCCCCAACAGAGAAATCACCACTGGAGGAGCCAATCCAGTGGGGGTTGTCACCTAATTCTACAAAAACAGGGAGATGGATCTGGTGGATGGGGTGCTGCATAGAAGAATGAAGGATGCTATTTACCTTATCCAAATCCCAATCTCCTTCCTCATTTATCATATCAGCAACTGTTACATCTTCTTGAGTGTGTGGTCCTGGAAAAATAGAATCAAGAGGCCCATCCCCACACCACCAATCTTTCCAAAATGAAATGCTTTTACTATTACCCACAGTCCATTTGGTATCTTTTACTAAAATGTCCCTAATTCGCATAATGCTCCTCCAAATTTGTGATGCCTTTTTATTGGTAGGCCAGTTTGAAAAAGAGTGATTGTGTAGATATTTGCCTTTGAGAACCTTGGTCCAAATAGTGTCAGGTTCAGAATTTAACTTCCAACCTAATTTGGCCAATAAGGCAATATTTTGGTCTTCAGCCCTTCGAAGACCCAAACCTCCTTCTTGTTTAGCTTTACAGACTTGTTTCCAATTCACCAAATGAACCTTCTTCCTTCCTTCAAGATCACCCCATAAGAAATTCCTATTAAGCTTATCAATCTGTTTACAAATGCTTTGGGGGAGTTTAGAAGTTTGCATGATATAAGAAGGGATAGAAAATGAAACAGACTGGATCACAGTAGTCCTACCTGCTAGGGATAAAGCTTTAGCTTTCCAAGAGGACAGCTTCTTTTGGATTTTCTCAATGATGCCACTGTAAAGATTTCTGCTAAGCCTACTATGGATAAGGGGGACTCCAAGGTATCTACCAAGATCTTGAGTGAGGCTTATACCACAAAAAGAACTTAACTCCTTGGCCAAATTTCTGTGGAGGTTAGGGGAAATGAACATTTTAGACTTTTGCACGTTGATTTTCTGCCCAGATATGCAACAAAATTCATTCATGGTTTCCATGAGTGTAACACAATTAGACTGGTCAGCTGTAGCAAAGAGGATGAGGTCATCTGCAAAAAATAGATGGGAGATAGGTGGACTATGGTGTGAAGCTTTAAGCCCCTTCCATTTTCCAGCTTCCACCTGCACTCGAATCATATTGGACAGTCTTTCCATGCATAGCACAAACAAATATGGTGAAAGAGGGTCACCTTGTCTCAAACCCCTTCCAAGAGGGAAAGTATCCATGGTTTCACCATTCCATAAAATAGAGAAGTTCACAGAAGAAACACAAGACATAATGAGGTCTATCCAATGATGGTTAAGATTGAATTCTTCAAGAGTTTCTTTCAAAAAAGACCAAGATAATCTATCATAGGCCTTTTCAAGGTCAAGCTTGATAATAAGGCCTCCATGCTTACCTTTTTTGTGTCTAAGAGTATGGATCAGCTCTTGAGTAATGATAATATTATCATGGTTGGATCTACCGGGAATGAAACTGCTTTGGGTGGGGCTCACAAGGTCTTGAAGAAGAGGCCTAATACGGTTAACTAAAATTTTTGACAAAATTTTATAAGAAACATTACAGAGGCTAATGGGGCGAAACTGCTTAATATTCTCAGGAATAGCAGTTTTAGGAATAAGGGCAATGAGAGTTTGATTCACTGCAGCAGGTATTGATTTGGATTGGAAGCACTTCTTAATGAAATCACAAACATTACCCCCAATTACATCCCAAAATTGATGATAAAAGATAGCTTGAAAACCATCACGCCCAGGGGCTTTGAATGCACTAATGTTTTTGACAGCCTTCCAGATTTCCTCAGTAGAAATATTTCTCAATAAAAGATTATTATCATCATGCGAAATTTTGTGAGTGGTAATATTACACCAATGATCAAAAGTAGTAACAGGCTCATAATTGAAAAGGAGAGTGAAATAATTCTGGATATGATTTTTAACTAACAAGGGGTTAGTAATCCACTCACCATGCTCATCCTTAAGGGAATTAATTCTCAACGTCTTACGTCTAGTAATGGCAAAAGTATGAAAAAACTTAGTATTTCTCTCACCTTGAATTAACCAATTGGCTCTAGATTTTTGAAACCAAAGGACTTCCTCTTGAAAAAGAGTTTTGTTATATTGATTAATAAGGTCCTTTTCTAGACGAAACAGGTTATGAGAGAAATAAGAGGATGAAATCTGAGTTTTTTGAATTCCCTCAATACGAGATAAAAGCCATCTTTTCCTTTTGAAAGTGTTACCAAAAACTTCCTTATTCCAAGTAATGGAATTGGAAGCAACAGAAAACAAGTTGTCTTGTATAAAAGATGCATGATTCCAAGAAGATTTAACAATATCTTTATAAGTAGGATGCGACAGCCAAGCAGCTTCAAAGTGAAAGGGACGATTAACAGGAGAAAGTTTAGTTATACCTTCAGTATGAACCATGATAGGTGAGTGATCCAAATATGTACGAGGGAGATTTCGGACTGCTCCTTCAGGGAATGCGGTTCTCCATTCAGCATTACAGAGAGCTCGATCTAGTCTTTCCATAGTATTAGCCATTCCCTGCCTGTTGTTGGACCAAGTAAATTTCGGTCCTGAGCAACCAATATCTATAAGCCCACAGCGGTTAATGTTGTCAGGAAACTTTTTGCAGCGGTAGTTGTGATTGTTTTGGGAAAAGTTTCTTCTTTCATTTTGCCCCATGATATCATTAAAATCTCTTGCAATGAGCCAAGGTCTAACCATTGGGTTTGCAATATTCTCAAGTTCATTCCAGAGGTTTTGACGAATGCCAGGATTAGGACTGGCATAGACTGCAGCTAGCACCCATTCTTCAAAATTCTCACGTTTCACAGTAGCTTGAATAATCTAGGATTTGGCAATATGAGCACTGACAGAGACTTGGGTAGGATCCCAAATCAGCCATATACCTCCCACTCTCCCAATAGGGTCAACAATGGTGGAGGCCGTGTACCCCAAATGATTAAAAAAAAGATCCATGGAGCTAAAAAGGACTTTTGTTTCGAACAGAGCCACAACATTAGGGTGATGGAGTCGAACGAGTTCTTGGAAATTTCGCCTGAAGATTTTGTTGCCGGCTCCCCGACAATTCCAAAGCATAACAGTCATGGATGAACGATTGGGGAAATGAGGAAATGGGTCTGAACTAGTCAGGCCAATAAAGTCACGTACAATCTTCTTGGATAGCTCTAATGACCTTAGAGCTGCCATCTGTGTTACCTGCAGTGGTCTTCCTCCCACGCTCTCCCACCTGGGCTCGATGTTCATCCCTATCTCTTCTATCCACCATTCTACGTTTACTAGGTGAATGGCTACGCTCTCTGGTTCGAGGTATGATCCCACCGAGCTGTGTCTCATCCAGGTGGTTTGATCTATTGGTGGCACCAGATCCTCCGTGGTGCTGGAGGTGCTCATTGTTCGTATCTGGTGGTTTCTGTTTTATCTCAAAACTCACGGAGGAGATTTGAAGATTGCTAGTGGAGGGTGGAGGAGAGGTGGGAGTGGAAATCTGGACTGGAGCAGGGTTAAATGGTGATGAAGAAGGGTTGGGTGGATAAGGATTTGCTATCATACTAGTAGAGTCTTCACTTGTAGCTTGCACTAGGCTAGGAATGGGGCTAGCTGCAGTATGCTCAAGTCTTGCTTGTGCTGCACCAGGTGTAGTCTTGTCTTTGTTGAGTTGTCTTCCATCATGTTGTCTTTCAGAAGAGATTCTCTGTGTTACATTAGGATTATCTGCCTCACTAGATGATTCTTTGCCAAATGCTCCTTCGTTATTAGGGCTCAATGGGTTTTGATGTTTGGCTCGATCTATAGGTCCTTCCCTGTTTCCATTCTTGGCGAGAGGCCCAAACCTATTATTAGATCTTCTACCAGTAGCAGTGCTAGGTCCAGATTGCCTACCAGTGAAGTTGGGTCGGTTGTTTCTCCTATTCACTAACATCCAAGGCCCAAATTCATCAGAGTGTTCCGCGCCTGGGGCAATTTGTTTCCCTGAGGAGCTAGCCGTTGGAGTTTGATTGGACCCAACATCATGACCGTTAGTTGAGGGTTCTGCATGCACTTTCGCCGGCTCCGGCACCGGCTTACTACTACAGTATTCTTTCCTGTGCCCCACTTTACCACATTGAAAGCAAAAATAATATAGATGCTCATATTCCACTACATATGTATATTTACCTATAGTGAATCTCGAGATTAATGGCATTGTGAGATCCACTTCCACACATACACGTGCATACCTTCCCCGAGCAAACATGGCAGTGTTGAGATCAATCTTGAGAGGTTTTCCAATGGCTTTAGCTATGTGAAAGAGTACTTTCTCATTGTAGTATTCAATGGGAAGTTGTGGAAAGCGGACCCATAAAGCCATGGCTACTTCTCCAGCTTCTGAAGGTTTGAAGTCAGGTTCCCATCTTCTAACCGTTAAATAGTGGTCCATAATAATCCAAGGGCCTTCTGTGTACACTCTGCTACAATCAACTCACATTTCAAATTTGATCAAGAAGAAACCCAGGCCCAAATCAGTGGCTTCAAAATCTCCTTGTAATCCCCAAACCTTCTTGAGCTTGGAGACTAGAAATTTGTACCCTTGCATTTTCCCAAGTAACCTGACTATCAGGCAATCTTTCCATGGTTTCTGGATGTGCTTAATAAGTCGCGAGGGAAGTTTGATTTTGGGGATATGAGGCCCTAGACCAGCAATCTGAGAGGGATCAGCGTCCTCCATATCCTCGTTATCTTCCTCATCAGTGAGAAGGTCATCATCCGATAGTCTCTCCAGATCTATATCAAAAGCTTTCTCGTTGGTCTTTGAAGAAGTGAGAACTTGTTTGAAGGACCTCTTGGCTTGTTCCTTTGTCGGAATTTGAGTCGAGTTATTCATCCCTTGCTCGCCTTGAATTTGGGTGTCTGTTGGAGCTTCGATCGAGTCGTTCATTACTTGATCAGCAGTGCTTTCGGACAAATTTTTGATCTTCTTGGTGCTTCGCACCAGATGATCTTGTTCTTCTAACGATCGATCTGTTTGGGTGTCGTTGGATGTGCAAGAACTGGGGTTGGAGCAGAGGTTTCGTGCATTTTCTAGATGAGTTTGTAACTATCTGAACTACAGTAAGATATACTATTTATGTCAAATCCATCAATTTCACTATGGATATTATTGATTAAAATAGAATTGGCAATATTGCTATGACCTTTTATTGATGACCACATTGTGTTTGCTAAAAACCCTTTTATCATTAGTAATTTTTTAATTCTTTGGTTTTTGATTCTTTGGCTTTTGATCTCACTATACATGCTGCTTCATTGCTAAGTGAATCAACAAATATTGGCCCCGTTTGGTAGAGTTGTGGGAAAGTGATTATAACTTATACCTTAACAGCTTATAGCTTATAACTATGAACATAAGCTAATTTTTGACTTATAAATTAAGTTTTTCCTCCCCCACTCAAAGAATAAGTTGATTTTTGACTTACAAAAAGCTATAAGCTGTATTGTTAAGCTGAAGCAAACACATCAAAATAGCTTAAATTAAGCCAAAAGCTGAAATAAGCTGGAAATAAGCCCTACCAAACAGGGCCATTGTTTGTATGTGTTGTAATATTTTGGAAGCTTCAAACGTACTAAAGTTGGTCAAGGTCCGTCACTATCTTATGCCCTTTTGATTGGGTAATTCAAAGCCCGATTCGCATCATTATGCTCGATAAAAGGAATGAGGGAAGCTCCAATCGAAAAATACTGGAAGGGAAATGGCAACAAACTTCTATGTTCCTTTCATTACGGAATAATGCAACCTTGTGTTTATTCATTATGTTTTATGTCCAAGCTTTATTACATAATAGCTACAAAGTTAATGATAATACTTCCTCAAATGCACCGCATTCTAAGTCCTTAGGAAAAAGTTTCCCCATGGGTTGGCGATTTCATACGCCCTTTCCCCTACCAGATCTGTGACTTGATATGGTTCGTCCTAGTTTGGCCCTAGTTTTCTTTCAACCGCCTTGCAGTCGCTCGAGATGACCTTTTTTAGGATTAGTTTGCCAATTATGTATCGCCGCTGTTTCGCGTGCTTGTTGTAGGCCCGAGCTATTTCTTGTTGGTATCTTGTTAGCTGAAGTGACACCTTCTCGCGTCTTTCCTCGATTAGATCAAGATTCATCAAAATCAGACTTTCGTTTATGTCATTTTCTACCAAGTTAGCTCTTCTTATTGAAAAATCAATTTCTAATAGAATGATAGCCTCTATTCTGAATATGAGGGAGAACGGTATTTCTCCAATTACACTTTGAGGAGTAGTTCGGTATGACCAGAAGAGCATTGGGAGTTCTTCGACCCATCTCCCTTTGGAAGCTTCCAACCGTTTCTTAATACCATTCAGGATGGTTTTGTTTGAAGCTTTTGCTTGCCTATTGCTCTAAGGATAAGCTTATGTAGAGTATTAAGCTTTGATTCCATATTGGTCACACAATTCCTTATATAATCTACAGTCAAATTGTGTGTTGTTGTCGGATATGAGCGCTCTTAGAATACCAAACTTGGTAATTATGTTACGCCATAGAAACTACCTGATATCCACATCCCTGATATTGGCTAGTAGTTCGGCTTCTATCCATTTCATGAAATAATCTGTGACTAAAACCAACCACTTCAAATTACCTAGGGCTCTAGGCATTGGCCCGACTAGATCCAACCCCCATTGTGCAAATGGCCAAGGACTCACAACTAGGTTAAGTTCCTCGGATGGTTGCCGCACGATCGGCGCATATCTCTGGCATGCCAAGCATCATTGAACAAATTGTTGGGCATCTTTGTGCATATAGGGCCACCAATACCCATGGGTAAGGCCCCGATGTGCCAAAGATCTGCCTCTGATATGAGCTCCTCATGACCTTTCATGAATTTTTTCCAATATGTTTGCCACCTCGTTTAGGTGGATGCACCTAAGGTAGGGACCAGAATATGACTTCCTAAACAACTGGTTTGAGTCATTTATCCAGAAACACATAGCTTGGAGTCGAATCTGATGTGCTTCATTTTTGTCGGTTGGTAGTATTCTTTCAGATAGATAGCGGATGAGCGAGGTCATCCAGCTTTCACTCTGCTGGATGTACCATACATCTCCCTCTGCAATGCTGGAGGAAACGATAGTTTCAACCTCAATTGTTCGGCTTTCATTTGATCAACCGCCATGGCTAGGCTAGCCAATGCGTCCACATGACTATTTTGATCCTATCCTATTTGTTGAATTTTGAATGAAGAAAAATGCTCTGCTGCATTCTTGGTTGTAGCCAAATACTTCATCAGTCTTTCACCGCGGGCTGCATATTTCCCATTCATCTACTTTGTGACCAACTATGAGTCACATTGAACGCTTATAGAATCTGCCCCTAACAATTTTACAGTGGTGAGCCCATTAATGAGAGCCTCATATTCACACTCATTGTTGGTTGCCGAAGAGGCTAACAAGGCAAAAAATTCTATTGCCTCTTTGTCAGGCATAGTTAGTACAAACCCTATTCTTGTACCTTTGTTGTTGGAGGCCCCATTGCAGCACATGGTCCATAACACTCCTGAAGAGAACCCATCCCCTACTCTAGTTCCTTTTTTTGAGGAGAATTTTGCCACAAAACCCGCCATGACTTGTCCCTTGATTGTAGTTCATGGTTTGAATTGGATGTCATATTGCCTGAGCTCGATAGCCCATTTGGAAATTATTCTTAATGAATCTAACTTGTGGAGGACCCATTTAAGTGGATGTTCGGAATAAATAATGATGGGATGGGCCAAAAAGTAATGCCACAATTTTCTGGATGTTACGACAAGTGCCAAAAGGAGTTTTTCTAAAGGCATATACCTAGTTTCTGCATCGAGCAATGTTTTGCTTATGTAGAAGACCAATGATTGCCCATTCGAAGATGCCCTAATGAGTGTCAAACTTACAGTATGATTAGATGCGGCTAGGTATACATACAACTTTTCCCCTACCTCGGGGCTTGTGAGTAAGGGTGGTTTGGCCAAGTAGGTTTTCAATTCTTGTAATGCAAGATTGCACTCTAGGGTCCACTCAAATTGAGATTTCTTCTTTGTTAATTAGAAGAACGGTCAGCATCAGTCTAATGATCAGCTAATCAATCTGTTAAGTGTTGCTGCCATTCCAGTGGGCATTTGGATTCCTTTTACTGATGTGGGAGGAATTAAATTGGGCAGCGCTTGGATCTAGTCGAGGTTGTTCCTCGATAAGTAATGATGTATCCAAAGAATTTTCCAAATCCAACCCCAAAGGCACATTTTACTGCATTAAGCTTTATCTTGTATTTTTGAAGTACCCCAAATGCTTCTTGGAGATTAGCTGGATGATTCTTGGCATCTTGTGATTTGATCACCATATCATCAATGTAGACTTCAAAGTTTCGATCGATTTGTTTACTAAACATCTTTGTAACCAACCGTTGATATGTAGCCCCTGCATTTTTCAATCCGAATGGCATTAACTTATAACAGAACAGTCCTAGGGGGTGATGAGGGACATCTTTTCCTGGTCGTCCGGATGCATAGCTATATGATAGTAGCCTCTATATATGTCTAGGAAACTCATCCTCTCGTACCCGGATGTTATATCCACTAGCTAGTCAATTTTGGGTAAGTAAAAACTGTCCTTGGGGCATGCCTTATTCAGATCGGTGAAATCCACAGAAACTCTCCACTTCCCGTTCTTTTTCTTAATGACAACAATGTTAGACAGCCACTCTAGGTATTGTACTTCACGAATGGCATCAGTTTCGAGTAACTTCGTGACTTCTTTTTTTACAGCTTCTGTATGTTTTGGTGTCGATCTTCTACTCCGCTGTATCATTTCCTCGACCTTGGATTTACGTTGAGCTTGTGGCACTTCACCCTTGGATTGATTCCCTCAATTTCATATGGGGTCCATGTGAAAACGTCCTTGTAATGAAGTAGGAAGTGGATTAATTGCTCATTTTCTTCTAAGGGAAGACCCTTTTCTACGAGAAAGAACTTTTCCTTATCTATGGGGTCGATCAATATTTTTTTAAGCTCTTTGGCGCTTTTATCACTAGGTTGGGTGTCGACCTTCTCTTCTTCTAACTCACACGTTCAGACTTCTTGAATTATTTGTTTTATGGTAGACACAGCCATACATTGTTATGCCATTATCTGATCTCCCCTTATTTCCCTTATGTTGTCCCATTTTGGGAAGCGTATGACCTGTTGGAATATGGATAGGAGAGCCCCCATTTGGAGCTATGTTCTTCCCGTTATGGCATTATATGGGGACGACACATTTACCACTTGAAATTCAATTTGTTGAACTGTTGTTCTGGCTTTTATTGGTAAGAAGATTTTCCCTAAGAAAAAAATAGGGCTAGAATTGAAACCATAGAGTGATGAATGAACTGGGAGTAGGACTCTAATGGACAATTCCAATTGTTTGAAGAGCTCAAAGTACATGATTTCTGAAGAACTTCATTGGTCTATCAATATCCTTTTAACAATGAATTCCCCGATCTGCAAGGTTACTACCAGAGTATCATTGTGGGGATGATGAACCCATATCAGATCTTTATCAGAGAATGTGATCCTTAATTTGGAACAATGCATTCTTTTGGTAGGGACTTCTGATAAAGCCATCACTTCCCTATGATGTGCCGACCTCCTTATTTCTTCCTTCTTTTGGCTTGTCTGCCTTTTCAAGGACTAAATATGTTGATAATTGCCATTGGTTGCACGTCGCCACCTTTGTCCTTTCCTTTCTCTTTTCAATCAAGGGAGTGGTCGATATAAGATCGTAAATGCCCGCTTTGTGCCAATTCTTCCAAAAATTGCTTCAAAGCTTTGCAATCTTCTATAAGATGTCTGTAATCCTTATAGTAGGAACATCATAACCTACGATTTCGAAGAAATGAATCCCCGATCATCTTTGAAGGCTAAGAGAAGTAGGGCTCATTCTGGATCTTTGCCATCATATGGTATATTGGCTCAGTGAAAGTGGTGATGATTGCTCGAAAAGCCTCTTTCCTTGGTTTTGGTTGTTCGGCGATGGCGTTTGATTCATTTCTTCTGATGTCAGGAGGCTTCTTCTTGTCCTTTCTTAGAACCTTTGGCGGGAGTCGGCAGGTTTTGGTTTTTCGGTCATTTTCTCATCTGTGGGATCGATCAGCATTTTTTCAAGCTCTTCGGCGCTTTTATCACTAGGCTAGGTGCTAACCTTCTTTTCCTCTGACTCACGCGTTCGGACATCTTGAATTATTTGCTTTGTGGTAGACACAGCCATGCATTGTTTTACCATTGTCTGATCTCCCCTTATTTCACTTATGTTGTCTCTTTCTGGGAAGCGTACAACATGGTGGAATGTGGATGGGACAACCCTAATTTGATGGAGCCATCTTCTTCCCATTATGGCATTATATAGGGATGACACATTTACCACTTGAAATTCAATTTGTTGAATTGTTGCTCTGACTTTTACTGGTAAGAAGATTTTTCCCAAAGGAAAAACTAGGCTAAAATTGAAGCCATAGAGTGGTGAATCAAATGGGAGTAAGGCTCCAAGAGATAGTCTCAATTGTTTAAAGAGCTCATAGTACATGATTTTCAAAGAACTTCATTGGTCTATCAATATCCTTTTAACAGTGAATTCCCTGATCTACAAGGTTACTACCAGAGCATCATTGTAGGGATGATGAAACCATGTCAAATCTTCATCGAAGAATGTGATCCTTGATTTGGAACAATGCTTTCTTTTGGTGGGAACTTCTGATAAAGCCAACACTTCCTCATAATGTGTCGACCTCCTTATTTCTTTCTTCTTTTGGCTTGTCTGCCTTTTCAAGGTGAATGAATATATCATGTTGATAATTGCCATCAGTTATGCGTCGTACACCTTTGTCCTTTATTTTCTCTTTTCGATCAAGGGAGTGGTCGATATAAGATCGTAAATGCCCACTTTATGCCAATTCTTCCTGAAATTGTTTCAATGCTTTGCAATCTTCTGTAAGATGTCCGTAATCCTTATGGTAGGAACATTGTAACCTACAATTTTGAAGAAATCGATCTTCGATCATGTTTCGAGGCCAATAGAAGTAGGGTTCATTCTGGATCTTTGCCATTAGATGGTATATTGGCTAGATGAAAGTGGCGACGATTGCTCGGAAAACCTCTTTCCTTGGTTTTAGTTGTTCGACGATGGCGTTTGATTCATTTCTTTTGATGTCAGGAGGCTTATTCTCGTCCTTTCTTAGAACCCTTGGCGGGAGCTAGGCATGTTTTGGTTCTTCGGTCTTTCGTACGTCGTCTTCAATTTTGCAATGCTGTTCCACTTGCCCCATTAGACTACCCACGTCAGTAGGTGGCTTTTTTGTTAAGGACTATCGGAGCTTACTTGTAGGCTATAATCCTAACTTGAATGAGGCAACTACTAACTGCTCGTTATAGTTATCAATCTTGTTATAGGCCGCCCAATACCTGGCGTACTCTCATAGGCTCTCCATGTTGTCTTTTTTCATTGTGAGGAGTACATCCACTTCTTTCAGTGGTCAGCTGTAGATGATAAAGCATGAGATGAATGCTTGCTGCAACTACTTCTAATCATTGATTGATCGAGCTTCCAGTTTATAGTACCATCGAAGTGCCATTTCTCCAGAGCTCAAGAAGAACATTCAGCACGTGATTGGACCATTATTGTTTCATAATGTCATGGCTTAAGTATAATGCTGAATGTGGTTAGTCGGATCCCTTTTACCATTGTATAGTTCTTTTATGAAAAGCTTCCTTCGAACGAGTTTAGGATTGCCCCCCATTCGTCCATCAAGCCAACTCTACAAGTCATTCTTCTGGTAATCCTAGGAGTCTTCTCTTTTGGTGACTTGACGTTTTCTTTGCGTCTGATCAAGGTGGCTGCTAGCTATTTGGCTGGCAGTTCCATAAGGACTAGTCTTCCTGTGATTATCAGCAGTCTTTACTCAGGCGTCAGGTTTACTTCAGGCCAAGTGTAGTTCCTCTTTGACTTCGACTTGTACCACCAATCGATCTATGAGTGGAGTTCGTTGGTGGTCATCATCTGGCTCTTTCCTAAGTCTTCAGGTGCCACCTTGGAATCATGTTTGAAGTTTAGACTGGCCATGTTCCCGATCGGTGCGTTTTGATGATCGCTTGGTATCTCTTCTAGAGAAGGATGGGTACTCATCTTCGTTCTTCCCACAAAAAGCGCCAATTATGGAAGGTAGAAGATTCTCCACAGGGAAAGCAAGATAAGGTGCTCTTTCATTTACTCTACAAAGAGAAACCAACTCATCAGTGATCACTCCCGACCAGGGATGGTCAGGAGGACCCTCCGACGATTAAGTCCAAAATATGATCAACCATATAGTATTTGGTTAGGAAGAAAGATTTTCCTTTCCTTTTTTGCTACCTGTTTTGCTTTTCCTTATTCTTCATTTTCTTGGCCGTTGGATTCATATCTTTATCTAAGGGCTCTGGTTACTACCAGACTTTGGTCGAGCAAGTGGCCAGGTTGCTTTGATCCTTTGCTATTGGATTATCTTGTCGTGTGTGGCTTAGATTATGTCAGGCATTAGTGGCCAACTTGCCGATTGCTCCATTCGTCTGATTAGGTTCATCGAATGGTTGTGTCGTTTGAGTTGGTTGGGCATATGCTCCTATCTCTGATGATTGTGATCCTTGCCATTGATTATGAATGAATCTAAGGGCATCCCTGCATTCTGCAGATCTTCTTCTAGAAAGTGATTTTACTCGAGCTTTGGTCGCGTAACACTGTCCCCTCGTCTGATGGATCTATCGATGATTTAGGCTTTTCTCTTGATTTGGGTTGCTTGGCTGGACTTGGGCTTTGGTATAGAACAATCCCATATATTTAGGATTAATAGTCTAGTGCAAAATTTTGAACCAAACAATGGATTATTCCATCCACCGGATTGAATCCTATCCATGACTCAATCCCTCCAAAAATTCATTCAACAATGGATTAATAGTCTATTTTTTCTTTCATTCTCTTAGGCAGAGACCATTTCTTTTCTTCATCTTCAGTCTCTCTCTCCCTCTCTCACAGTTATAGGCCAAAGTATAAAGCACAATGAGAGTTACGTTTTGACCAAAGATCGAAATCTGGCGACATCAAAAAATTAGGTCTTTTCTTTTTTCCTCTTCTAAGGTTTGAAGTGGGAATTTTCTAAATATTGTGTATGTTATTTAGTTTTATTATGTGTTAGTTTGATAGTTAACACTTGAAGAGATTATGATTTTTATTAAATTAGTATTAAGAGTATAAAAATGGCAAGGTTCTCAAATATTTTTAAAGTTTTCAACTAGTTGAATGAGGTTGTTGTGTGACCCAAGAACTTGAAAATTTTATCCTTAAAATGAGAAATTCCCAATTTTGATAAAATTTTAGAAATTTTGAAATGTTGGGATTATGATTATATTATTAAATCCTTGAGAAATTACAAGTGTTGAACATGTGTTTTGCAAATAATAAGATTTTGGGGATGTATAATCATTGAAGAAGTTAATGGAAATCATACCTTTTCGAGATTATTGGAAATTATCAAAAATTCTTCCATGTACTTTTATTTTGGAAATGTTGAATTAGAAATAATTGTTTTGACAATCGGTAGAGAGTTGTAATGACATGTTGTAGAAATTATATGTGAACTAGGTAAATTACAATATTTACTAAACTCATGCATCACATTGAACATCTCATATTTTCATGTTTGAACTCTTGCATCGAAGTTGAGAAAATGCTTTCGCAATTGGTTATTTGAAACATGTTGAATGAATTTTGTAATAGGGTCCCAACCCTTGTAAGCCTCTAGGGCATTTAAATTTGGATATTTATGTAGTATTGTATCTCATGCTATAGATTAATGTTTGGAAGTTGTGAATGTGTAATCGCACGTAATCTATTTTGTAAATTTTAAACTATAATGAAATGAAATACAAAAGGAGAAAGGAATTATTTTATGTATGATTTTGTTTCATCTTGATAAGATTATGGGCTTCCACATGTTAATTCAATTTGATTTGAAAATATATAACGAATACGGGTTTAATTGATTTATTCGAGTTTTATGAAAATTGGGGCATTACAAGAATATTGAGAAAATGAACAAATAAAACTCTAAAAAAAAGTTGAAACTATAAATATAAAAAAAAAAAAAAAATGGAGGCAGAAAAACTCACCGGAATATGAAAAAAAAAATCTGAAAAAAAAAATAAGAGAAAGAAGAATCGAAGAAAGAGGAAGAAACAAAAATCTGAAAAAAAAAAAAAAATACCCAGGAAGAAGAAAAAAGAAGAAGAAGAAGAAGAGGAACAAAGAAAAACTCACCAGAAATCAAGCTTCGCCGATGCAAAGTTCATTCGGTGAGGCTGTTCTTTGACTGGAAGTGTTCTTCGTATGATTTAGATTCTTTGAATGATTTAGGATTTCAAACAATAGATATAATTTGTTTTATGTTTTTTGTTATTACAAAACACCCCATATTTATTTAATTCTTCAAAGTGGAAAAAAAAAATAATTGCTCTAGTGCTCCGTAAAAGTTCTGAAATTATGTTTTTAACCTCGTGTACCCAACCATGTACCCAAGGAGTACCCACCGTGTACCAAATGTATACATACTGTATAAAATGTACCCAGTACGTTTTTCTGTACCCAGTATGCATGCAGTCATACCAGTATGTGTACTGGTACTTGGTACTTGTAAGACAATATTTTTAAAGTATCCGCACTTCATAGGTAGTAATACTAATCATGGGATTAAACGAATTGGTTAAAGATATGGTTTATCATAAGTATTTTTGGAATATCCATGCTTCGTTACATGATTAGCTTATAGCATCACGTAAACAATGTCACATAATACTTCATGATTATTGAATAATTATCTATGATTGTAAATATGTAAAGTATACTAATGGTTGGTTTAAGAATATGTTATTTTACTAACTTTTTGATTTTTTAGCTAAAATATGAGATGAAAAAAATTATTATGTTTGGAATCATTTTTTAACTTTTTACCAAAAAATATGTAAAAAGGTAGAGAGAAAAATGAATTTTTTGACTTTTTTTTATATAGTTTTTGACTTTTTGAAATTCTGTGTGGCTTTTTAGTTTTTTTTGTTATTTTTTGAACTTCAATATAAAAAGATGTTAAATATATTTAATGTAGTTATAAATGTGCCAAGGTCCTATATATTATTAATATTGTGTGAGTGATTTTCCGATCACACTGCCCTTCTTAGTAAATCAGCCGTAGAACACAGGCAGAATAGATGGCACCCTGCTGTCCTGCACAAAAAGAAAAGGCTCCGGCGGTGGTTCTTCCACCCGGGGGCACTCCGACGATCAAGTCAGTATATCTCTCAAAGATAATCAAGTATTCAACTCACAAGCTTGAGTATTAAGAACATACCTTAGACTCATGGGGGTGCCTTTCTTTTATAGCCAATATAATCCTAGTCCCAATAGGAGCCTAACTCCAATGGACTCAGGATTATTGCTAATCTAGAACTCCCAGTGGGATCAGGATAAAAACCCTCTAAGAGTTTTATCTTTACCCAAACTGAAGTCTTCCCTCAATCTAGGACTCTTGTCCTTTATCCGCTTATCTCGGATTCCGATATCTTCGGAGATAACCTCGGCAACCCCGGGATCACCTCGGCGTAATTACCACGACACGTGGCACATCAGCTGACATGTCGGCGTCACTTTGCCACGTGTTGGTACTCAGAAAATATATCTCCACAACTGCCCCCTAGGCTCTATTACCTCGGTATTCTGAGGTGATGGAACCTATATTGTTCCTCTTTCCAGTACGTTGGCATAAGAACTCTTCGGCCGAGGTCATTCTCTTTAGGCCGACATGTCTTCTTTTAAGAATAAGAATTCAAATGAACTCTTCCACGCATATGAGCTGTCATGCATCACTCCTCAACCGTTTCTCTTATGTGTGTGATCCTCATTGGATCGTATCACTGACGCACCTGAAAATCGTCTTCTCTGCGTGCGCCGCCTGACGTATGCGATGCTCCAGGCGTAATAATTGTTTTCATTTTGCCGCCGTTTCGAGTTTTTGACAAAAACCCTTTCCTTCGTCTTTTTTCCTCCACTTTTACATTTCGATTCTCTTGCTTTCTCTCTCTCTAAACTTTCCCAAATCTGCCATTGCTCTTGCTCTAAGCTCTGCAACTGGTTTTATTCTTCCATTCTAGTGAAGCTTTCGTCAATCTGTTGTGTCTGCAGCCGTTGTCTAACTTCGGTGATCTCCACACTGGCTTCATTCTATCTGGTTAACCTTTGTTCCTTTTGTCTTCAATTCTGTATTTTTTCATCACTTGCTGCCGTTACTGTTTTGTTGAAACTTCCAACTACGTCTAGCACTTTTGTCCCTGTTCTTGGCCCTTACTGCTCGTATTTTTATGCTCTTGAGAGCCTGTCTTCGTTCTTGATTCTGAAAACTTGCTCTTGTTTCCTGTTTTCCGTATTTTTCCCAGATTCGAGCCTCCAATCTTTGCTTTTATAGATTTAGGTTTGGGATTTGCATATAGAACCTACCAATTCTTTAGGAAAGAACTGAAACAATCCTTACCAATATATACCTAGGTTTAAGCCGAGGTTCCTATAACCCTTTAAGAACATCTTTTCCCTGTAACCAAATTCCATTGCGCCGAAATCATGGGTATGTGGAGACATAGGGTAGATACCCCCGACCAAACTCCAATACTTTAGGGAAGAGTTCGAAATTCCTACCGACGTCCATCTGAGACTAGCTCGGGATGACGACTCAATTATGCCCACAGATCATACGATGCCCTTTCCTATAGTAGCTTTTACTGAGTGTGGACTTCGGCTCCCACTCAATCCCCTTTTTCGTGAAGTTCTCTACTACTACAAATTAAACCCCATGCAACTGACCATCAACTCCTACCGTGTGATTAACGGCATCATAGCCTTAGCTAGGCAGGAAAATGTTAGGATCACCCTTGCCGACATCCAATTTTGTTATACCATGTGTGCCCTTAATTTGAAAGAAAAGGGTTACGTCTATTACCTCAAGCAGAGGTCTACCGAATTCAAAATCGTAGCCGACCTCCCAGACTCCAACAAAGGGGCTGGAGATGACTATGTCATTGCTTCTGGAAATTGGGAATTTGCCCCAGACGAAGATGCCCATCTTTTCCCTCTTCCTCGAACAGTTAAAGAGGGCAAGGGTAAGAGCCCGATGTCAATACTTAGTTGCTTCTTTCCAACTGTTTCAATATTTCATCTGTTTACAATGTTTGTTTTCTTCTTGCAGACGTTTGCAAGCCACCAAAAAATTTTCGCCAATCTTATGTTCCTAGCAAGGATCTGAAAAAGCTCCTGGACTTGCCAGTTGACTTGAGAAAAGCCCCTCTTCTTCTTAATTTTATCCCTACATACAAATCCATTTTGCCCGACGTCCCGAAACGAAAGAAGAAGAGCTTATCTCCTCCCTCTGCTACCACTCTTCAGACCGTATCAACATCTCGGGCTGACCAAGGGTCAACCTCTGATCCAACCGATCAGCCATCAACTTCAGCCCCATACTTAATCCCAATACCAGAAAGGAAACGTCGGCAACGACTTGTCAAAATCGCCGAAATGGTTCGCGTGAAGCCTGTCGCCCAAGATCTCCTAGCTGACCTCCCAACCGACGTCGATGCTGTTCCAACCCAAACGATGCCCCCACCAAAACCGAAAAGAACCAAGAAGGCCCAGCCTAAGGCCAAGGCTACTGAGGTTGAGGCTGAGGATGCCCTGTCCATCTCTAAGTTGGCAAAAAGCAGCAAATCCCAATCCTCTGCTAGAAAGAGCCAAGCGGAGGCCCAGCCATCAGAATCCTCAAAGTCAAAGAAGCCGAGGTCCTCCACCACAACGACTTCAAAGTCCAAAGTACCAAACATCCCCTGGACGCCTGCAATTACTTTGGAGAACAAACCTGTCTTGGCCAGTGATAGCGCCGACGACATAAATGTCGGCGTTGCACTCAGTACAGCTCTTCTTCTCCCAGGTGATCTGGAAA
>JAXFYN010001435.1:0-29095 GCA_036172215.1 Camellia granthamiana | reverse complement strand
TTAGGGTTCGAACACTCGAACACTATACGGATTCTTCTGCACAGTGGCAGATATTGTAAATACGGCGTTTACTTACCATTTCTCATGCATTAGGGTTCGAACACTCGAACACCTATACGGATTCTTCTGCACAGTGGCAGATATGTAAATACGGCGTTTACTTACCATTTCCCACTCATTAGGGTTCGAACACTCGAACACCTATACGGGATTCTCCTGCACAGTGGCAGATATGTAAATACGGCGTTCACTTACCAATTTCCTCACGCAATTAGGGGTTCGAACACTCGAACACCTATACGGATTCTCCTGCACAGTGGCAGATATGTAAATACGGCAGTTACCTACCATTTCTCATGCATTAGGGTCGAACACTCGAACACCTATACGGATCTTCTGCCACAGTGGCAGATATGTAAAATACGGCGTTTACTTACCATTTCCCAAGCATTAGGGTTCGAACACCTCGAACACCTATACGGATTCTCCTGCACAGTGGCAGATATGTAAAATACGGCGTTTACTTACCTATTTCTCACGCATTAGGGTTCGAACCACTCGAACACCTATACGGATTCACCTGCACAGTGGCAGATATGTAAATACGGCAGTTACCTACCATTTCTCATGCATTAGGGTTCGAACACTCGAACACCTATACGGATTCTCCTGCACAATGGCAGATATGTAAATACGGCAGTTTACCTACCATTCTCATTGCATTAGGGTTCGAACACTCGAACACCTATACGGATTCTTCTGCACAGTGGCAGATATGTAAATACGGCGTTTACTTACCCATTTCCCACGCATTAGGGTTCGAACACTCGAACACCTATACGGATTCTCCTGCACAGTGGCAGATATGTAAATACGGCGTTCACTTACCATTTCTCTCGCATTAGGGTTCGAACACTCGAACACCTATACGATCTCCTGCACAATGGCAGATATGTAAATACGGCAGTTACCTACCATTTCTCATGCATTAGGGTTCGAACACTCGAACACCTATACGGATTCTTCTGCACAGTGGCAGATATGTAAATACGGCGTTTACTTACCATTTCCCACGCATTAGGTTCGAACACTCGAACACCTATACGATTTCCCCTGCACAGTGGCAGATATATGTAAATACGGCGTTTTTACTTACCATTTCTCACGCATTAGGGTTCGAACACTCGAACACCTATACGGATTCTCCTGCACAGTGGCAGATATGTAAATACGGCGTTTACTTACCATTTCCACGCATTAGGGTTCAACACTCGAACACCTATACGGATTCTCCTGCACAGTGGCAGATATGTAAATACGGCGTTCACTTACCATTTCTCCTCGCATTAGGGTTCGAACACTCGAACACCTATACGGATTCTCCTGCACAGTGGCAGATATGTAAATACGGCAGTTACCTACCATTTCTCATGCATTAGGGTTCGAACACTCGAACACCTATACGGATTCTTCTGCACAGTGGCAGATATGTAAATACGGCGTTTACTTACCATTTCCCACGCATTAGGGTTCGAAACACTCGAACACCTATACGGATTCTCCTGCACAGTGGCAGATATGTAAATACGGCGTTTACTTACTATTTTCTCACGCATTAGGGTTCGAACACTCGAACACCTATACGGATTCTCCTGCACAGTGGCAGATATGTAAATACGGCAGTTTACCTACCATTTCTCATGCATTAGGGTTCGAACACTCGAACACCTATACGGATTCCCCTGCACAGTGGCAGATATGTAAATACGGCGTTTTACTTACCATTTCTCACGCATTAGGGTTCGAACACTCGAACACCTATACGGATTCTCCTGCACAGTGGCAGATATGTAAATACGGCAGTTACCTACCATTTCTCATGCATTAGGGTTCGAACACTCGAACACCTATACGGATTCTCCCTGCACAGTGGCAGATATGTAAATACGGCAGTTACCTACCATTTCCATGCATTAGGGTTCGAACACTCGAACACCTATACGGATTCTTCTGCACAGTGGCAGATATGTAAATACGGCGTTTACTTACCATTTCTCATGCATTAGGGTTCGAACACTCGAACACCTATACGGATTCTTCTGCACAGTGGCAGATATGTAAATACGGCGTTTACTTACCATTTCCCACTCATTAGGGTTCGAACACTCGAACACCTATACGGATTCTCCTGCACAGTGGCAGATATGTAAATACGGCGTTCACTTACCATTTCTCTCGCATTAGGGTTCGAACACTCGAACACCTATACGGATTCTCCTGCACAGTGGAAGATATGTAAATACGGCAGTTACCTACCATTTCTCATGCATTAGGGTTCGAACACTCGAACACCTATACGGATTCTTCTGCACAGTGGCAGATATGTAAATACGGCGTTTACTTACCATTTCCCACGCATTAGGGTTCGAACACTCGAACACCTATACGGATTCTCCTGCACAGTGGCAGATATGTAAATACGGCGTTTTACTTACTATTTCTCACGCATTAGGGTTCGAACACTCGAACACCTATACGGATTCTCCTGCACAGTGGCAGATATGTAAATACGGGCAGTTACCTACCATTTCTCATGCATTTAGGGTTCGAACACTCGAACACCTATACGGATTCTTCTGCACAGTGGCAGATATGTAAAATACGGCGTTTACTTACCATTTCTCATGCATTAGGGTTCGAACACTCGAACACCTATACGGATTCTTCTGCACAGTGGCAGATATGTAAATACGGCGTTTACTTACCATTTCCCACGCATTAGGGTTCGAACACTCGAACACCTATACGGATTCTCCTGCACAGTGGCAGATATGTAAATACGGCGTTCACTTACCATTTCTCTCGCATTAGGGTTCGAACACTCGAACACCTATACGGATTCTCCTGCACAGTGGCAGATATGTAAATACGGCAGTTACCTACCATTTCTCATGCATTAGGGTTCGAACACTCGAACACCTATACGGATTCTTCTGCACAGTGGCAGATATGTAAATACGGCGTTTACTTACCATTTCCCACGCATTAGGGTTCGAACACTCGAACACCTATACGGATTCTCCTGCACAGTGGCAGATATGTAAATACGGCGTTTACTTACCTATTTCTCACGCATTAGGTTCTCACGCATTAGGGTTCGAACACTCGAACACCTATACGGATTCTCCTGCACAGTGGCAGATATGTAAATACGGCAGTTACCTACCATTTCTCATGCTTTAGGGTTCGAACACTCGAACACCTATACGGATTCCCTGCACAGTGGCAGATATGTAAATACGGCGTTTACTTACCATTTCTCACGCATTAGGGTTCGAACACTCGAACACCTATACGGATTCTCCTGCACAGTGGCAGATATGTAAATACGGCAGTTACCTACCATTTCTCATGCATTAGGGTTCGAACACTCGAACACCTATACGGATTCTCCTGCACAGTGGCAGATATGTAAATACGGCGTTTACTTACCATTTCCCACGCATTAGGGTTCGAACACTCGAACACCTATACGGATTCTCCTGCACAGTGGCAGATATGTAAATACGGCGTTCACTTACCATTTCTCTCGCATTAGGGTTCGAACACTCGAACACCTATACGGATTCTCCTGCACAGTGGCAGATATGTAAATACGGCAGTTACCTACCATTTCTCATGCATTAGGGTTCGAACACTCGAACACCTATACGGATTCTTCTGCACAGTGGCAGATATGTAAATACGGCGTTTACTTACCATTTCCCACGCATTAGGGTTCGAACACTCGAACACCTATACGGATTCTCCTGCACAGTGGCAGATATGTAAATACGGCGTTTACTTACTATTTCTCACGCATTAGGGTTCGAACACTCGAACACCTATACGGATTCTCCTGCACAGTGGCAGATATGTAAATACGGCAGTTACCTACCATTTCTCATGCATTAGGGTTCGAACACTCGAACACCTATACGGATTCCCCTGCACAGTGGCAGATATGTAAATACGGCGTTTACTTACCATTTCTCACGCATTAGGGTTCGAACACTCGAACACCTATACGGATTCTCCTGCACAGTGGCAGATATGTAAATACGGCAGTTACCTACCATTTCTCATGCATTAGGGTTCGAACACTCGAACACCTATACGGATTCTCCTGCACAGTGGCAGATATGTAAATACGGCAGTTACCTACCATTTCCCATGCATTAGGGTTCGAACACTCGAACACCTATACGGATTCTTCTGCACAGTGGCAGATATGTAAATACGGCGTTTACTTACCATTTCTCATGCATTAGGGTTCGAACACTCGAACACCTATACGGATTCTTCTGCACAGTGGCAGATATGTAAATACGGCGTTTACTTACCATTTCCCACTCATTAGGGTTCGAACACTCGAACACCTATACGGATTCTCCTGCACAGTGGCAGATATGTAAATACGGCGTTCACTTACCATTTCTCTCGCATTAGGGTTCGAACACTCGAACACCTATACGGATTCTCCTGCACAGTGGAAGATATGTAAATACGGCAGTTACCTACCATTTCTCATGCATTAGGGTTCGAACACTCGAACACCTATACGGATTCTTCTGCACAGTGGCAGATATGTAAATACGGCGTTTACTTACCATTTCCCACGCATTAGGGTTCGAACACTCGAACACCTATACGGATTCTCCTGCACAGTGGCAGATATGTAAATACGGCGTTTACTTACTATTTCTCACGCATTAGGGTTCGAACACTCGAACACCTATACGGATTCTCCTGCACAGTGGCAGATATGTAAATACGGCAGTTACCTACCATTTCTCATGCATTAGGGTTCGAACACTCGAACACCTATACGGATTCTTCTGCACAGTGGCAGATATGTAAATACGGCGTTTACTTACCATTTCTCATGCATTAGGGTTCGAACACTCGAACACCTATACGGATTCTTCTGCACAGTGGCAGATATGTAAATACGGCGTTTACTTACCATTTCCCACGCATTAGGGTTCGAACACTCGAACACCTATACGGATTCTCCTGCACAGTGGCAGATATGTAAATACGGCGTTCACTTACCATTTCTCTCGCATTAGGGTTCGAACACTCGAACACCTATACGGATTCTCCTGCACAGTGGCAGATATGTAAATACGGCAGTTACCTACCATTTCTCATGCATTAGGGTTCGAACACTCGAACACCTATACGGATTCTTCTGCACAGTGGCAGATATGTAAATACGGCGTTTACTTACCATTTCCCACGCATTAGGGTTCGAACACTCGAACACCTATACGGATTCTCCTGCACAGTGGCAGATATGTAAATACGGCGTTTACTTACTATTTCTCACGCATTAGGGTTCGAACACTCGAACACCTATACGGATTCTCCTGCACAGTGGCAGATATGTAAATACGGCAGTTACCTACCATTTCTCATGCTTTAGGGTTCGAACACTCGAACACCTATACGGATTCCCCTGCACAGTGGCAGATATGTAAATACGGCGTTTACTTACCATTTCTCACGCATTAGGGTTCGAACACTCGAACACCTATACGGATTCTCCTGCACAGTGGCAGATATGTAAATACGGCAGTTACCTACCATTTCTCATGCATTAGGGTTCGAACACTCGAACACCTATACGGATTCTCCTGCACAGTGGCAGATATGTAAATACGGCAGTTACCTACCATTTCCCATGCATTAGGGTTCGAACACTCGAACACCTATACGGATTCTTCTGCACAGTGGCAGATATGTAAATACGGCGTTTACTTACCATTTCTCATGCATTAGGGTTCGAACACTCGAACACCTATACGGATTCTTCTGCACAGTGGCAGATATGTAAATACGGCGTTTACTAACATTTCCCACGCATTAGGGTTCGAACACTCGAACACCTATACGGATTCTCCTGCACAGTGGCAGATATGTAAATACGGCGTTCACTTACCATTTCTCTCGCATTAGGGTTCGAACACTCGAACACCTATACGGATTCTCCTGCACAGTGGCAGATATGTAAATACGGCAGTTACCTACCATTTCTCATGCATTAGGGTTCGAACACTCGAACACCTATACGGATTCTTCTGCACAGTGGCAGATATGTAAATACGGCGTTTACTTACCATTTCCCACGCATTAGGGTTCGAACACTCGAACACCTATACGGATTCTCCTGCACAGTGGCAGATATGTAAATACGGCGTTTACTTACTATTTCTCACGCATTAGGGTTCGAACACTCGAACACCTATACGGATTCTCCTGCACAGTGGCAGATATGTAAATACGGCAGTTACCTACCATTTCTCATGCATTAGGGTACGAACACTCGAACACCTATACGGATTCTTCTGCACAGTGGCAGATATGTAAATACGGCGTTTACTTACCATTTCTCATGCATTAGGGTTCGAACACTCGAACACCTATACGGATTCTTCTGCACAGTGGCAGATATGTAAATACGGCGTTTACTTACCATTTCCCACGCATTAGGGTTCGAACACTCGAACACCTATACGGATTCTCCTGCACAGTGGCAGATATGTAAATACGGCGTTCACTTACCATTTCTCTCGCATTAGGGTTCGAACACTCGAACACCTATACGGATTCTCCTGCACAGTGGCAGATATGTAAATACGGCAGTTACCTACCATTTCTCATGCATTAGGGTTCGAACACTCGAACACCTATACGGATTCTTCTGCACAGTGGCAGATATGTAAATACGGCGTTTACTTACCATTTCCCACGCATTAGGGTTCGAACACTCGAACACCTATACGGATTCTCCTGCACAGTGGCAGATATGTAAATACGGCGTTTACTTACTATTTCTCACGCATTAGGGTTCGAACACTCGAACACCTATACGGATTCTCCTGCACAGTGGCAGATATGTAAATACGGCAGTTACCTACCATTTCTCATGCATTAGGGTTCGAACACTCGAACACCTATACGGATTCCCCTGCACAGTGGCAGATATGTAAATACGGCGTTTACCTACCATTTCTCACGCATTAGGGTTCGAACACTCGAACACCTATACGGATTCTCCTGCACAGTGGCAGATATGTAAATACGGCAGTTACCTACCATTTCTCATGCATTAGGGTTCGAACACTCGAACACCTATACGGATTCTCCTGCACAGTGGCAGATATGTAAATACGGCAGTTACCTACCATTTCCCATGCATTAGGGTTCGAACACTCGAACACCTATACGGATTCTTCTGCACAGTGGCAGATATGTAAATACGGCGTTTACTTACCATTTCTCATGCATTAGGGTTCGAACACTCGAACACCTATACGGATTCTTCTGCACAGTGGCAGATATGTAAATACGGCGTTTACTTACCATTTCCCACGCATTAGGGTTCGAACACTCGAACACCTATACGGATTCTCCTGCACAGTGGCAGATATGTAAATACGGCGTTCACTTACCATTTCTCTCGCATTAGGGTTCGAACACTCGAACACCTATACGGATTCTCCTGCACAGTGGCAGATATGTAAATACGGCAGTTACCTACCATTTCTCATGCATTAGGGTTCGAACACTCGAACACCTATACGGATTCTTCTGCACAGTGGCAGATATGTAAATACGGCGTTTACTTACCATTTCCCACGCATTAGGGTTCGAACACTCGAACACCTATACGGATTCTCCTGCACAGTGGCAGATATGTAAATACGGCGTTTACTTACTATTTCTCACGCATTAGGGTTCGAACACTCGAACACCTATACGGATTCTCCTGCACAGTGGCAGATATGTAAATACGGTAGTTACCTACCATTTCTCATGCATTAGGGTTCGAACACTCGAACACCTATACGGATTCTTCTGCACAGTGGCAGATATGTAAATACGGCGTTTACTTACCATTTCTCATGCATTAGGGTTCGAACACTCGAACACCTATACGGATTCTTCTGCACAGTGGCAGATATGTAAATACGGCGTTTACTTACCATTTCCCACGCATTAGGGTTCGAACACTCGAACACCTATACGGATTCTCCTGCACAGTGGCAGATATGTAAATACGGCGTTCACTTACCATTTCTCTCGCATTAGGGTTCGAACACTCGAACACCTATACGGATTCTCCTGCACAGTGGCAGATATGTAAATACGGCAGTTACCTACCATTTCTCATGCATTAGGGTTCGAACACTCGAACACCTATACGGATTCTTCTGCATAGTGGCAGATATGTAAATACGGCGTTTACTTACCATTTCCCACGCATTAGGGTTCGAACACTCGAACACCTATACGGATTCTCCTACACAGTGGCAGATATGTAAATACGGCGTTTACTTACTATTTCTCACGCATTAGGGTTCGAACACTCGAACACCTATACGGATTCTCCTGCACAGTGGCAGATATGTAAATACGGCAGTTACCTACCATTTCTCATGCATTAGGGTTCGAACACTCGAACACCTATACGGATTCCCCTGCACAGTGGCAGATATGTAAATACGGCGTTTACTTACCATTTCTCACGCATTAGGGTTCGAACACTCGAACACCTATACGGATTCTCCTGCACAGTGGCAGATATGTAAATACGGCAGTTACCTACCATTTCTCATGCATTAGGGTTCGAACACTCGAACACCTATACGGATTCTCCTGCACAGTGGCAGATATGTAAATACGGCAGTTACCTACCATTTCCCATGCATTAGGGTTCGAACACTCGAACACCTATACGGATTCTTCTGCACAGTGGCAGATATGTAAATACGGCGTTTACTTACCATTTCTCATGCATTAGGGTTCGAACACTCGAACACCTATACGGATTCTTCTGCACAGTGGCAGATATGTAAATACGGCGTTTACTTACCATTTCCCACGCATTAGGGTTCGAACACTCGAACACCTATACGGATTCTCCTGCACAGTGGCAGATATGTAAATACGGCGTTCACTTACCATTTCTCTCGCATTAGGGTTCGAACACTCGAACACCTATACGGATTCTCCTGCACAGTGGCAGATATGTAAATACGGCAGTTACATACCATTTCTCATGCATTAGGGTTCGAACACTCGAACACCTATACGGATTCTTCTGCACAGTGGCAGATATGTAAATACGGCGTTTACTTACCATTTCCCACGCATTAGGGTTCGAACACTCGAACACCTATACGGATTCTCCTGCACAGTGGCAGATATGTAAATACGGCGTTTACTTACTATTTCTCACGCATTAGGGTTCGAACACTCGAACACCTATACGGATTCTCCTGCACAGTGGCAGATATGTAAATACGGCAGTTACCTACCATTTCTCATGCATTAGGGTTCGAACACTCGAACACCTATACGGATTCCCCTGCACAGTGGCAGATATGTAAATACGGCGTTTACTTACCATTTCTCACGCATTAGGGTTCGAACACTCGAACACCTATACGGATTCTCCTGCACAGTGGCAGATATGTAAATATGGCGTTTACTTACCGTTTCTCACGCATTAGGGTTCGAACACTCGAACACCTATACGGATTCTCCTACACAGTGGCAGATATGTAAATACGGCGTTTACTTACTATTTCTCACGCATTAGGGTTCGAACACTCGAACACCTATACGGATTCTCCTGCACAGTGGCAGATATGTAAATACGGCAGTTACCTACCATTTCTCAGGCATTAGGGTTCGAACACACGAACACCTATACGGATTCTCCTGCACAGTGGCAGATATGTAAATACGGCGTTTACTTACCATTTCCCACGTATTAGGGTTCGAACACTCGAACACCTATACGGATTCTCCTACACAGTGGCAGATATGTAAATACGGCGTTTACTTACCGTTTCTCACGCATTAGGGTTCGAACACTCGAACACCTATACGGATTCTCCGGCACAGTGGCAGATATGTAAATACGGCGTTTATTTACCATTTCTCACGCATTAGGGTTCGAACACTCGAACACCTATACGGATTCTCCCGCACAGTGGCAGATATGTAAATACGGCGTTTACATACCATTTCTCACGCATTAGGGTTCGAACACTCGAACACCTATACGGATTCTCCTGCACAGTGACAGATATGTGAATACGGCGTTTACTCACTATTTCTCACGCATTAGGGTTCGAACACTCGAACACCTATACGGATTCTCCTGCACAGTGGCAGATATGTAAATACGGCGTTTACTTACCGTTTCTCACGCATTAGGGTTCGAACACTCGAACACCTATACGGATTCTCCTGCACAGTGGCAGATATGTAAATACGGCGTTTACTTACTATTTCTCACGCATTAGGGTTCGAACACTCGAACACCTATACGGATTCTCCTGCACAGTGGCAGATATGTAAATACGGCAGTTACCTACCATTTCTCATGCATTAGGGTTCGAACACTCGAACACCTATACGGATTCTTCTGCACAGTGGCAGATATGTAAATACGGCGTTTACTTACCATTTCCCACGCATTAGGGTTCGAACACTCGAACACCTATACGGATTCTCCTGCACAGTGGCAGATATGTAAATACGGCGTTTACTTACCATTTCTCACGCATCAGGTTTCGAACATTCGAACACCTATACGGATTCTCCTGCACAGTGGCAGATATCTAAATACAGCGTTTACTCACTATTTCTCACGCATTAGGGTTAGAACACTCGAACACCTATACGGATTCTCCCACACAGTGGCAGATATGTAAATACGGCGTTTACTTACCATTTCTCACGCATTAGGGTTCGAACACTCGCACACCTATACAGATTCTCCTGCACAGTGGCAGATATGTAAATACGGCGTTTACTCACTATTTCTCACGCATTAGGGTTCGAACACTCGAACACCTATACGGATTCTCCTGCACAGTGGCAGATATGTAAATACGGCGTTTACTTACTATTTCTCACGCATTAGGGTTCGAACACTCGAACACCTATACGGATTCTCCTGCACAGTGGCAGATATGTAAATACGGCAGTTACCTACCATTTCTCATGCATTAGGGTTCGAACACTCGAACACCTATACGGATTCTCCTGCACAGTGGCAGATATGTAAATACGGCAGTTACCTACCATTTCCCATGCATTAGGGTTCGAACACTCGAACACCTATACGGATTCTTCTGCACAGTGGCAGATATGTAAATACGGCGTTTACTTACCATTTCTCATGCATTAGGGTTCGAACACTCGAACACCTATACGGATTCTTCTGCACAGTGGCAGATATGTAAATACGGCGTTTACTTACCATTTCCCACTCATTAGGGTTCGAACACTCGAACACCTATACGGATTCTCCTGCACAGTGGCAGATATGTAAATACGGCGTTCACTTACCATTTCTCTCGCATTAGGGTTCGAACACTCGAACACCTATACGGATTCTCCTGCACAGTGGCAGATATGTAAATACGGCAGTTACCTACCATTTCTCATGCATTAGGGTTCGAACACTCGAACACCTATACGGATTCTTCTGCACAGTGGCAGATATGTAAATACGGCGTTTACTTACCATTTCCCACGCATTAGGGTTCGAACACTCGAACACCTATACGGATTCTCCTGCACAGTGGCAGATATGTAAATACGACGTTTACTTACTATTTCTCACGCATTAGGGTTCGAACACTCGAACACCTATACGGATTCTCCTGCACAGTGGCAGATATGTAAATACGGCAGTTACCTACCATTTCTCATGCATTAGGGTTCGAACACTCGAACACCTATACGGATTCTTCTGCACAGTGGCAGATATGTAAATACGGCGTTTACTTACCATTTCTCATGCATTAGGGTTCGAACACTCGAACACCTATACGGATTCTCCGGCACAGTGGCATTTATGTAAATACGGCGTTTACTTTCCATTTCTCAAGCATTACGGTTTGAACACTCGAACACCTATACGGATTCTCGTGCACAGTGGCAGATATGTAAATACGGCGTTACTTACAATTTCCCATGCATTAGGGTTCGAACATTCGAACACCTATACGGATTCTCCAGCACAGTGGCAGTTATGTAAATACGGCGTTTACTTACCATTTCTGACACATTACGGTTCGAACACTCGAACACCTATACGGATTCGCCTGCACAGTGGCAGATATGTAAATACGGCGTATACTTACCATTTCTCACTCATTACGGTTCAAACACTCGAACACCTATACGGATTCTCCTGCACAGCGACAGATTTGTAATTACGGCGTTTGCTTACCATTTCTCATGCATTGGGGTTCGAACACTCGAACACTCGTACAGATTCTCCTGCACAGTGGCAGATATGTAAATACGACGTTACTTACCATTTCCCATGCATTATGGTTCGAACACTCGAACACCTATACGGATTCTGCTGCACAGTGGCAGATATGTAAATACGGCGTTTACTTACCATTTCTCATGCATTAGGGTTCGAAAACTCGAACACCTATACGGATTCTCCTGCACAGTGGCAGATAGGTAAATACGGCATTTACTTGCCATTTCTCATGCATTACGGTTCGAACACTCGAACACCTATACGGATTCTCGTGCACAGTGGCAGATATGTAAATACGTCGTTTACTTACCATTTCTCAAGCATTACGGTTTGAACACTCGAACACCTATACGGATTCTCGTGCACAGTGGCAGATATGTAAATACGGCGTCACTTACAATTTCTCATGCATGAGGGTTCGAACATTCGAACACCTATACGGATTCTGCAGCACAGTGGCAAATATGTAAATACGGCTTTTACTTACCATTTCACAAGCATTACGGTTTGAACACTCGAACACCTATACGGATTCTCGTGCACAGTGGCAGATATGTAAATACGGTGTTTACTTACAATTTTTCATGCATTAGGGTTCGAACAATCGAACACCTATACGGATTCTCGTGCACAGTGGCAGATATGTAAATACGGCGTTTACTTACCATTTCTCATCCATTAGGGTTCGAACACTCGAACACCTATACGGATTCTCCAGCGCAGTGGCAGATATGTAAATGCGGCGTTTACTTACCATTTCTCAAGCATTACGGTCTGAACACTCGAACACCTCTACGGATTCTCGTGCACAGTGGCAGATATGTAAATACGGCGTTTACTTACAATTTTTCGTGCATTAGGGTTCGAACACTCGAACACCTATACGGATTCTCGTGCACAGTGGCAGATATGTAAATACGTCGTTTACTTACAATTTTTCGTGCATTAGGGTTCGAACACTCGAACACCTATACGGATTCTCCAGCACAGTGGCAGATATGTAAGTACGGCGTTTACTTACAATTTCTTACGCATTACGGTTCGAACACTCGAACACCCATACGAATTGTCCAGCACAGTGGCAGATATGTAAATACGGCGTTTACTTACAATTTCTCACGCATTAGGATTCGAACACTCGAACCCTTATACGGATTCTCCAGCACAGTGGCAGATATGTAAATACGTGGTTTACTTACCATTTCTGACGCATTACGGTTCGAACCCTCCAACACCTACACGGATTATTCTGCACAGTGGCAGATATGTAAATACGGCGTTTACTTACAATTTCTCGTGCATTAAGGTTCGAACACTCGAACACCTATACAGATTCTCCAGCACAGTGGCAAATATGTAAATACGACGTTTACTTAAAATTTCTCATCCATTAGGGTTCGAATACTCGAACACCTATACGGATTCTCCAGCACAGTGGCAGATATGTAAATACGGGGTTTACTTACCATTTCTGACGCATTACGGTTCGAACACTCGAACACCTATACGGATTCTCCTGCACAGTGGCTGATATGTAAATACGGCGTTACTTACCATTTCTCATGCATTAGGGTTCGAACACTCGAACACCTATACGGATTCTCCTCCACAGTGGCAGATATGTAAATACGGCGTTTACTTACCATTTCTCATGCATTACGGTTCGAAAACTCGAACACCTATACGGATTCTCCTGCACAGTGGCAGATATGTAAATACGGCGTTTACTTACCATTTCTCATGCATTACGGTTCGAACACTCGAACACCTATACGGATTCTACTGCACAGTGGCAGATATGTAAATACGGCGTTTACTTACCATTTCTCATGCATTACGGTTCGAACACTCGAACACCTATACGGATTCTCCTGCACAGTGGCAGATATGTAAATACGGCGTTTACTTACCATTTCTCATGCATTACGGTTCGAACACTCGAACACCTATACGGATTCTCCTGCACAGTGGCAGATATGTGAATACGGCGTTTACTTACAATTTCTCATGCATTAGGGTTCGAACACTCGAACACCTATACGGATTCTCCAGCACAGTGGCAGATATGTAAAGGCGGGGTTTACTTACCATTTCTGACGCATTACGGTTCGAACACTAGAACACCTATACGGATTTTCCAGCACAGCGGCAGATACGTAAATACGGCGTTTACTTACAATTTCTCATGCATTAGGGTTCGAACACTCGAACACCTATACGGATTCTCCAGCATAGTGGCAGATATGTAAATACGAGGTTTACTTACCATTTCCGACGCATAACGGTTCGAACACACGAACACCTATACGGATTCTCCTGCACAGTGGCAGATATGTAAATACGGCGTTTACTTACAATTTCTCATGCATTAGGGTTCGAATACTCGGACACCTATACTGATTCTCCGGCACAGTGGCAGATATGTAAATACGGGGTTTACTTACCATTTATGACGCATTACGGTTCGAACACTAGAACACCTATCCGGATTTTCCAGCATAGTGGCAGATATGTAAATATGGCGTTTACTAACCATTTCTGACGCATTACGGTTCGAACACTCGAACACCTATACGGATTCTCCTGCACAGTGGCAGACATGTAAATACGGCGTTTACTTACCATTTCTCATGCATTACGGTTCGAACACTCGAACACCTATACGGATTCTGCTGCACAGTGGCAGATATGTAAATACGGCTTTTACTTACCATTTCTCATGCATTACGGTTCGAACACTCGAACACCTATACGAATTCGCCTGCATAGTGGCAGATATGTAAATACGTCGTTTACTTACCATTTCTGATGCATTACGGTTCGAACACTCGAACACCTACACGGATTCTCCTGCACAGTGGCAGATATGTAAATACGGCGTTTACTTACCATTTCTCATGCATTACGGTTCGAACACTCGAACACCTATACGGATTCTCCTGCACAGTGGGAGATATGTAAATACGGCGTTTACTTATCATTTCTCATGCATTACGGTTCGAACACTCGAACACCTATACGGATTCTCCTGCACAGTGGCAGATATGTAAATACGGCGTTTACTTACAATTTCTCATGCATTAGGGTTCGAACACTCGAACACCTATACGGATTCTCCAGCACAGTGGCACATATGTAAAGGCGGGGTTTACTTACCATTTCTGACGCATTACGGTTCGAACACTAGAACACCTATACGGATTTTCCAGCACAGCGGCAGATACGTAAATACGGCGTTTACTTACAATTTCTCATGCATTAGGGTTCGAACACTCGAACACCTATACGGATTCTCCAGCATAGTGGCAGATATGTAAATACGAGGTTTACTTACCATTTCCGACGCATAACGGTTCGAACACACGAAGACCTATACGGGTTCTCCTGCACAGTGGCAGATATGTAAATACGGCGTTTACTTACAATTTCTCATGCATTAGGGTTCGAATACTCGAACACCTATACAGATTCTCCGGCACAGTGGCAGATATGTAAATACGGGGTTTACTTACCATTTATGATGCATTATGGTTCGAACACTAGAACACCTATCCGGATTTTCCAGCATAGTGGCAGATTTGTAAATATGGCGTTTACTAACCATTTCTGACGCATTACGGTTCGAACACTCGAACACCTACACGGATTCTCCTGCACAGTGGCAGATATGTAAATACGGCGTTTACTTACCATTTCTCATGCATTACGGTTCGAACACTCGAACACCTATACGTATTCTGCTGCACAGTGGCAGATATGTAAATACGGCGTTTACTTACCATTTCTCATGCATTACGGTTCGAACACTCGAACACCTATACGGATTCGCCTGCACAGTGGCAGATATGTAAATACGGCGTTTACTTACCATTTCTCATGCATTACGGTTCGAACACTCGAACACCTATACGGATTCTCCTGCACAGTGGCAGATATGTAAATACGGCGTTTACTTACCATTTCTGATGCATTACGGTTCGAACACTCGAACACCTACACGGATTCTCCTGCACAGTGGCAGATATGTAAATACGGCGTTTACTTACCATTTCTCATGCATTACGGTTCGAACACTCGAACACCTATACGGATTCTCCTGCACAGTGGGAGATATGTAAATACGGCGTTTACTTACCATTTCTCATGCATTATGGTTCGAACACTCGAACACCTATACGGATTCTCCTGCATAGAGGCAGATATGTAAATACGGCGTTTACTTACCCTTTCTCATGCATTATGGTTCGAAAACTAGAACACCTATACGGATTCTCCTGCACAGTGGCAGATATGTAAATACGGCGTTTACTTACCATTTCTCATGCATTTGGGTTCGAAAACTCGAACACCTATACGGATTCTCCTGCACAGTGGCAGATATGTAAATACGGCCTTTACTTGCCATTTCTCATGCATTACGGTTCGAACACTCGAACACCTATACGGATTCTCGTGCACAGTGGCAGATATGTAAATACAGCGTTTACTTACCGTTTCTCATGCATTAGGGTTCGAACACTCGAAGAGCTATACGGATTCTCCAGCACAGTGGCAGATATGTAAATGCGGCGTGTACTTACCATTTCTCAAGCATTACGGTTTGAACACTCGAACACCTATACGGATTCTCGTGCACAGTGGCAGATATGGAAATACGGCGTTTACTTACAATTTTTCATGCATTGTGGTTCGAACACTCGAACACCTATACGGATTCTCCATCACAGTGGCAGATATGTAAATACGGCGTTTACTTACCATTTCTGACGCATTACGGTTCGAACACTCGAACACCTATACGGATTCTTCTGCACAGTGGCAGATATGTAAATACGGCGTTTACTTACCATTTCTCAAGCATTATGGTTCGAACACTCGAACACCTATACGGATTCTCCTGTACAGTGGCGGCTATGTAAATATGGCATTTACTTACAATTTTTTCACGCATTACGGTTCGAACACTCTAACACCTATACGGATTCTCCTGCACAGTGGCAGATATGTAAATACGACGTTTAGTTACCATTTCTGATGCATTACGGTTCGAACACTCGAACACCTACACGGATTCTCCTGCACAGTGGCAGATATGTAAATACGGCGTTCACTTTCCATTTCTCGTGCATTAGGGTTCGAACACTAGAACGCCTATACGGATTCTCCATCACAGTGGCAGATATGTAAAAACGGCGTTTACTTACCATTTCTGACGCATTACGGTTCGAACACTCGAACATCTATACGGATTTTCCAACATAGTGGCAGATATGTAAATACGGCGTTTACTTACAATTTCTCACGCATTAGGGTTGAAACACTCGATCACCTATACGGATTCTCCGGCACAGTGGCAGATATGTAAATACGGCGTTTACTAACCATTTCTGACGCATTACGGTTCGAACACTCGAACACCTATACGAATTCTCCTGCACAGTGGCAGATATGTAAATACGGTGTTTACTAACCATTTCTCAAGCATTAGGGTTCGAACACTCGAACACCTATACGGATTCTCCTGCACAGTGGCAGATATGTAAAAACGGCGTTTACTTACCATTTCTCATGCATTACGGTTCGAACACTCGAACACCTATAAGGATTCTCCTGCACAGTGGCAGATATGTAAATACGGCGTGTACTTACCATTTCTCATGCATTCGGGTTCGAACACTCGAACACCTATACGGATTCTCCTGCACAGGGGCAGATATGTAAATACGGCGTCTACTTACCATTTCTCACGCATTACGGTTCGAACACTCGAACACCTATAAGGATTCTCCTGCACAGTGGCAGATATTTAAATATGGCGTTTACTTACCCTTTCTCATGCATTGTGGTTCGAACACTCGAACACCTATACGGATTCTCCTGCACAGTGGCAGATATGTGAATACGGCGTTTACTTACCATTTCTCATGCATTATGGTTCGAAAACTCGAACACCTGTACGGATTCTCCTGCACAGTGGCAGATATGTAAATACGTCGTTTACTTACCATTTCTCAAGCATTTGGGTTCGAAAACTCGAACACCTATACGGATTCTCCTGCACAGTGGCAGATACATAAATACGCCCTTTACTTGCCATTTTTCAGGCATTACGGTTCGAACACTCGAACACTTATACGGATTCTCGTGGACAGTAGCAGATATGTAAATACGGCGTTTATTTTCCATTTCTCGTGCATTAGGGTTCGAACACTAGAACACCTATACGGATTCTCCAGCACAGTGGCAGATATGTAAATGCGGCGTTTACTTACCATTTCTCAAGCTTTACGGTTTGAACACTCGAACACCTATACGGATTCTCGTGCACGGTGGCAGATATGTAAAAACGGCGTTTACTTACAATTGTTCATGCATTAGGGTTCGACCACTCGAACACCTATATGGATTCTCCATCACAGTGGCAGATCTGTAAAAACGGCGTTTACTTACCATTTCTGACGCATTACGGTTCGAACACTCGAACACCTATACGAATTTTCCAGCACAGTGGCAGATATGTAAATACGGCGTTTACTTACAATTTCTCACGCATTAGGGTTCAAACACTCGAACACCTATACGGATTCTCCGGCACAGTGGCAGATATGTAAATACGGCGTTTACTAACCATTTCTGACGCATTACGGTTCGAACACTCGAACACCTATACGAATTCTCATGCACAGTGGCAGATATCTAAATACGGCGTTTACTTACCATTTCTCAAGCATTATGGTTCGAACACTCGAACACCTATACGAATTCTCCTGTACAGTGGCGAATATGTAAATATGGCATTTACTTACAATTTCTCACGCATTACGGTTCGAACACTCTAACACCTATACGGATTCTCCTTCACAGTGGCAGATATGTAAAGACGACGTTTACTTACCATTTCTCAACCATTACAGTTTGAACACTCGAACACTTACACAGATTCTCGTGCACAGTGGCAGATATATAAATACGGCGTTTACTTTCCATTTCTCATGCATTAGGGTTCGAACACTCGAACACCTATACGGATTCTCCGGCACAGTGGTAGATATGTAAATACGGTGTTTACTAACCATTTCTGATGCATTACGGTGCAAACACTCGAACACCTATACGGATTCTCCTGCACGGTGGCAGATATGTCAATACGGCGTTTACTTACCATTTGTCAAGCATTACGGTTTGAACACTCGAACACCTATACGGATTCTCGTGCACAGTGGCAGATATGTAAATACGGCGTTTACTTACCATTTCTCATGCATTAGGGTTTGAACACTCGAACACCTATATGAATTCTCCGGCACAGTGGCAGATATGTAAATACGGCGTTTACTTCCCATTTCTCAAGCATTACGGTTTGAACACTCGAACACCTATACGGATTCTCGTGCACAGTGGCAGTTATGTAAATACGGCGTTACTTACAATTTCTCATGCATTAGGGCTCGAACATTCAAACTCCTATACGGTTTCTCCAGCACAGTGGCAGATATGTAAATACGGCGTTTACTTACCATTTCTGACGCATTACGGTTCGAACACTCGAACACATATACGGATTCTCCTGTACAGTGGCAGATATGTAAATACGGCGTTTCCTAACCATTTCTGACGCATTAGGGTTCGAACACTCGAACACCTATACGGATTCTCCCACACAGTGGCAGATATGTAAATACGGCGTTTACTTACCATTTCTCACGCATTAGGGTTCGAACACTCGCACACCTATACAGATTCTCCTGCACAGTGGCAGATATGTAAATACGGCGTTTACTCACTATTTCTCACGCATTAGGGTTCGAACACTCGAACACCTATACGGATTCTCCTGCACAGTGGCAGATATGTAAATACGGCGTTTACTTACTATTTCTCACGCATTAGGGTTCGAACACTCGAACACCTATACGGATTCTCCTGCACAGTGGCAGATATGTAAATACGGCAGTTACCTACCATTTCTCATGCATTAGGGTTCGAACACTCGAACACCTATACGGATTCTCCTGCACAGTGGCAGATATGTAAATACGGCAGTTACCTACCATTTCCCATGCATTAGGGTTCGAACACTCGAACACCTATACGGATTCTTCTGCACAGTGGCAGATATGTAAATACGGCGTTTACTTACCATTTCTCATGCATTAGGGTTCGAACACTCGAACACCTATACGGATTCTTCTGCACAGTGGCAGATATGTAAATACGGCGTTTACTTACCATTTCCCACTCATTAGGGTTCGAACACTCGAACACCTATACGGATTCTCCTGCACAGTGGCAGATATGTAAATACGGCGTTCACTTACCATTTCTCTCGCATTAGGGTTCGAACACTCGAACACCTATACGGATTCTCCTGCACAGTGGCAGATATGTAAATACGGCAGTTACCTACCATTTCTCATGCATTAGGGTTCGAACACTCGAACACCTATACGGATTCTTCTGCACAGTGGCAGATATGTAAATACGGCGTTTACTTACCATTTCCCACGCATTAGGGTTCGAACACTCGAACACCTATACGGATTCTCCTGCACAGTGGCAGATATGTAAATACGACGTTTACTTACTATTTCTCACGCATTAGGGTTCGAACACTCGAACACCTATACGGATTCTCCTGCACAGTGGCAGATATGTAAATACGGCAGTTACCTACCATTTCTCATGCATTAGGGTTCGAACACTCGAACACCTATACGGATTCTTCTGCACAGTGGCAGATATGTAAATACGGCGTTTACTTACCATTTCTCATGCATTAGGGTTCGAACACTCGAACACCTATACGGATTCTTCTGCACAGTGGCAGATATGTAAATACGGCGTTTACTTACCATTTCCCACGCATTAGGGTTCGAACACTCGAACACCTATACGGATTCTCCTGCACAGTGGCAGATATGTAAATACGGCGTTCACTTACCATTTCTCTCGCATTAGGGTTCGAACACTCGAACACCTATACGGATTCTCCTGCACAGTGGCAGATATGTAAATACGGCAGTTACCTACCATTTCTCATGCATTAGGGTTCGAACACTCGAACACCTATACGGATTCTTCTGCACAGTGGCAGATATGTAAATACGGCGTTTACTTACCATTTCCCACGCATTAGGGTTCGAACACTCGAACACCTATACGGATTCTCCTGCACAGTGGCAGATATGTAAATACGGCGTTTACTTACTATTTCTCACGCATTAGGGTTCGAACACTCGAACACCTATACGGATTCTCCTGCACAGTGGCAGATATGTAAATACGGCAGTTACCTACCATTTCTCATGCATTAGGGTTCGAACACTCGAACACCTATACGGATTCCCCTGCACAGTGGCAGATATGTAAATACGGCGTTTACTTACCATTTCTCACGCATTAGGGTTCGAACACTCGAACACCTATACGGATTCTCCTGCACAGTGGCAGATATGTAAATACGGCAGTTACCTACCATTTCTCATGCATTAGGGTTCGAACACTCGAACACCTATACGGATTCTCCTGCACAGTGGCAGATATGTAAATACGGCAGTTACCTACCATTTCCCATGCATTAGGGTTCGAACACTCGAACACCCATACGGATTCTTCTGCACAGTGGCAGATATGTAAATACGGCGTTTACTTACCATTTCTCATGCATTAGGGTTCGAACACTCGAACACCTATACGGATTCTTCTGCACAGTGGCAGATATGTAAATACGGCGTTTACTTACCATTTCCCACGCATTAGGGTTCGAACACTCGAACACCTATACGGATTCTCCTGCACAGTGGCAGATATGTAAGTACGGCGTTCACTTACCATTTCTCTCGCATTAGGGTTCGAACACTCGAACACCTATACGGATTCTCCTGCACAGTGGCAGATATGTAAATACGGCAGTTACCTACCATTTCTCATGCATTAGGGTTCGAACACTCGAACACCTATACGGATTCTTCTGCACAGTGGCAGATATGTAAATACGGCGTTTACTTACCATTTCCCACGCATTAGGGTTCGAACACTCGAACACCTATACGGATTCTCCTGCACAGTGGCAGATATGTAAATACGGCGTTTACTTACTATTTCTCACGCATTAGGGTTCGAACACTCGAACACCTATACGGATTCTCCTGCACAGTGGCAGATATGTAAATACGGCAGTTACCTACCATTTCTCATGCATTAGGGTTCGAACACTCGAACACCTATACGGATTCTTCTGCACAGTGGCAGATATGTAAATACGGCGTTTACTTACCATTTCTCATGCATTAGGGTTCGAACACTCGAACACCTATACGGATTCTTCTGCACAGTGGCAGATATGTAAATACGGCGTTTACTTACCATTTCCCACGCATTAGGGTTCGAACACTCGAACACCTATACGGATTCTCCTGCACAGTGGCAGATATGTAAATACGGCGTTCACTTACCATTTCTCTCGCATTAGGGTTCGAACACTCGAACACCTATACGGATTCTCCTGCACAGTGGCAGATATGTAAATACGGCAGTTACCTACCATTTCTCATGCATTAGGGTTCGAACACTCGAACACCTATACGGATTCTTCTGCATAGTGGCAGATATGTAAATACGGCGTTTACTTACCATTTCCCACGCATTAGGGTTCGAACACTCGAACACCTATACGGATTCTCCTACACAGTGGCAGATATGTAAATACGGCGTTTACTTACTATTTCTCACGCATTAGGGTTCGAACACTCGAACACCTATACGGATTCTCCTGCACAGTGGCAGATATGTAAATACGGCAGTTACCTACCATTTCTCATGCATTAGGGTTCGAACACTCGAACACCTATACGGATTCCCCTGCACAAGTGGCAGATATGTAAATACGGCGTTTACTTACCATTTCTCACGCATTAGGGTTCGAACACTCGAACACCTATACGGATTCTCCTGCACAGTGGCAGATATGTAAATACGGCAGTTACCTACCATTTCTCATGCATTAGGGTTCGAACACTCGAACACCTATACGGATTCTCCTGCACAGTGGCAGATATGTAAATACGGCAGTTACCTACCATTTCCCATGCATTAGGGTTCGAGCACTCGAACACCTATACGGATTCTTCTGCACAGTGGCAGATATGTAAATACGGCGTTTACTTACCATTTCTCATGCATTAGGGTTCGAACACTCGAACACCTATACGGATTCTTCTGCACAGTGGCAGATATGTAAATACGGCGTTTACTTACCATTTCCCACGCATTAGGGTTCGAACACTCGAACACCTATACGGATTCTCCTGCACAGTGGCAGATATGTAAATACGGCGTTCACTTACCATTTCTCTCGCATTAGGGTTCGAACACTCGAACACCTATACGGATTCTCCTGCACAGTGGCAGATATGTAAATACGGCAGTTACATACCATTTCTCATGCATTAGGGTTCGAACACTCGAACACCTATACGGATTCTTCTGCACAGTGGCAGATATGTAAATACGGCGTTTACTTACCATTTCCCACGCATTAGGGTTCGAACACTCGAACACCTATACGGATTCTCCTGCACAGTGGCAGATATGTAAATACGGCGTTTACTTACTATTTCTCACGCATTAGGGTTCGAACACTCGAACACCTATACGGATTCTCCTGCACAGTGGCAGATATGTAAATACGGCAGTTACCTACCATTTCTCATGCATTAGGGTTCGAACACTCGAACACCTATACGGATTCCCCTGCACAGTGGCAGATATGTAAATACGGCGTTTACTTACCATTTCTCACGCATTAGGGTTCGAACACTCGAACACCTATACGGATTCTCCTGCACAGTGGCAGATATGTAAATATGGCGTTTACTTACCGTTTCTCACGCATTAGGGTTCGAACACTCGAACACCTATATGGATTCTCCTACACAGTGGCAGATATGTAAATACGGCGTTTACTTACTATTTCTCACGCATTAGGGTTCGAACACTCGAACACCTATACGGATTCTCCTGCACAGTGGCAGATATGTAAATACGGCAGTTACCTACCATTTCTCAGGCATTAGGGTTCGAACACACGAACACCTATACGGATTCTCCCGCACAGTGGCAGATATGTAAATACGGCGTTTACTTACCATTTCCCACGTATTAGGGTTCGAACACTCGAACACCTATACGGATTCTCCTACACAGCGGCAGATATGTAAATACGGCGTTTACTTACCGTTTCTCACGCATTAGGGTTCGAACACTCGAACACCTATACGGATTCTCCGGCACAGTGGCAGATATGTAAATACGGCGTTTATTAACCATTTCTCACGCATTAGGGTTCGAACACTCGAACACCTATACGGATTCTCCCGCACAGTGGCAGATATGTAAATACGGCGTTTACATACCATTTCTCACGTATTAGGGTTCGAACACTCGAACACCTATACGGATTCTCCTGCACAGTGGCAGATATGTGAATACGGCGTTTACTCACTATTTCTCACGCATCAGGTTTCGAACACTCGAACACCTATACGGATTCTCCTGCACAGTGGCAGATATCTAAATACGGCGTTTACTCACTATTTCTCACGCATTAGGGTTAGAACACTCGAACACCTATACGGATTCTCCCACACAGTGGCAGATATGTAAATACGGCGTTTACTTACCATTTCTCACGCATTAGGGTTCGAACACTCGCACACCTATACAGATTCTCCTGCACAGTGGCAGATATGTAAATACGGCGTTTACTCACTATTTCTCACGCATTAGGGTTCGAACACTCGAACACCTATACGGATTCTCCTGCACAGTGGCAGATATGTAAATACGGTGTTTACTTACTATTTCTCACGCATTAGGGTTCGAACACTCGAACACCTATACGGATTCTCCTGCACAGTGGCAGATATGTAAATACGGCAGTTACCTACCATTTCTCATGCATTAGGGTTCGAACACTCGAACACCTATACGGATTCTCCTGCACAGTGGCAGATATGTAAATACGGCAGTTACCTACCATTTCCCATGCATTAGGGTTCGAACACTCGAACACCTATACGGATTCTTCTGCACAGTGGCAGATATGTAAATACGGCGTTTACTTACCATTTCTCATGCATTAGGGTTCGAACACTCGAACACCTATACGGATTCTTCTGCACAGTGGCAGATATGTAAATACGGCGTTTACTTACCATTTCCCACTCATTAGGGTTCGAACACTCGAACACCTATACGGATTCTCCTGCACAGTGGCAGATATGTAAATACGGCGTTCACTTACCATTTCTCTCGCATTAGGGTTCGAACACTCGAACACCTATACGGATTCTCCTGCACAGTGGCAGATATGTAAATACGGCAGTTACCTACCATTTCTCATGCATTAGGGTTCGAACACTCGAACACCTATACGGATTCTTCTGCACAGTGGCAGATATGTAAATACGGCGTTTACTTACCATTTCCCACGCATTAGGGTTCGAACACTCGAACACCTATACGGATTCTCCTGCACAGTGGCAGATATGTAAATACGACGTTTACTTACTATTTCTCACGCATTAGGGTTCGAACACTCGAACACCTATACGGATTCTCCTGCACAGTGGCAGATATGTAAATACGGCAGTTACCTACCATTTCTCATGCATTAGGGTTCGAACACTCGAACACCTATACGGATTCTTCTGCACAGTGGCAGATATGTAAATACGGCGTTTACTTACCATTTCTCATGCATTAGGGTTCGAACACTCGAACACCTATACGGATTCTTCTGCACAGTGGCAGATATGTAAATACGGCGTTTACTTACCATTTCCCACGCATTAGGGTTCGAACACTCGAACACCTATACGGATTCTCCTGCACAGTGGCAGATATGTAAATACGGCGTTCACTTACCATTTCTCTCGCATTAGGGTTCGAACACTCGAACACCTATACGGATTCTCCTGCACAGTGGCAGATATGTAAATACGGCAGTTACCTACCATTTCTCATGCATTAGGGTTCGAACACTCGAACACCTATACGGATTCTTCTGCACAGTGGCAGATATGTAAATACGGCGTTTACTTACCATTTCCCACGCATTAGGGTTCGAACACTCGAACACCTATACGGATTCTCCTGCACAGTGGCAGATATGTAAATACGGCGTTTACTTACTATTTCTCACGCATTAGGGTTCGAACACTCGAACACCTATACGGATTCTCCTGCACAGTGGCAGATATGTAAATACGGCAGTTACCTACCATTTCTCATGCATTAGGGTTCGAACACTCGAACACCTATACGGATTCCCCTGCACAGTGGCAGATATGTAAATACGGCGTTTACTTACCATTTCTCACGCATTAGGGTTCGAACACTCGAACACCTATACGGATTCTCCTGCACAGTGGCAGATATGTAAATACGGCAGTTACCTACCATTTCTCATGCATTAGGGTTCGAACACTCGAACACCTATACGGATTCTCCTGCACAGTGGCAGATATGTAAATACGGCAGTTACCTACCATTTCCCATGCATTAGGGTTCGAACACTCGAACACCTATACGGATTCTTCTGCACAGTGGCAGATATGTAAATACGGCGTTTACTTACCATTTCTCATGCATTAGGGTTCGAACACTCGAACACCTATACGGATTCTTCTGCACAGTGGCAGATATGTAAATACGGCGTTTACTTACCATTTCCCACGCATTAGGGTTCGAACACTCGAACACCTATACGGATTCTCCTGCACAGTGGCAGATATGTAAGTACGGCGTTCACTTACCATTTCTCTCGCATTAGGGTTCGAACACTCGAACACCTATACGGATTCTCCTGCACAGTGGCAGATATGTAAATACGGCAGTTACCTACCATTTCTCATGCATTAGGGTTCGAACACTCGAACACCTATACGGATTCTTCTGCACAGTGGCAGATATGTAAATACGGCGTTTACTTACCATTTCCCACGCATTAGGGTTCGAACACTCGAACACCTATACGGATTCTCCTGCACAGTGGCAGATATGTAAATACGGCGTTTACTTACTATTTCTCACGCATTAGGGTTCGAACACTCGAACACCTATACGGATTCTCCTGCACAGTGGCAGATATGTAAATACGGCAGTTACCTACCATTTCTCATGCATTAGGGTTCGAACACTCGAACACCTATACGGATTCTTCTGCACAGTGGCAGATATGTAAATACGGCGTTTACTTACCATTTCTCATGCATTAGGGTTCGAACACTCGAACACCTATACGGATTCTTCTGCACAGTGGCAGATATGTAAATACGGCGTTTACTTACCATTTCCCACGCATTAGGGTTCGAACACTCGAACACCTATACGGATTCTCCTGCACAGTGGCAGATATGTAAATACGGCGTTCACTTACCATTTCTCTCGCATTAGGGTTCGAACACTCGAACACCTATACGGATTCTCCTGCACAGTGGCAGATATGTAAATACGGCAGTTACCTACCATTTCTCATGCATTAGGGTTCGAACACTCGAACACCTATACGGATTCTTCTGCATAGTGGCAGTAATAATGTAAATACGGCGTTTACTTACCATTTCCCACGCATTAGGGTTCGAACACTCGAACACCTATACGGATTCTCCTACACAGTGGCAGATATGTAAATACGGCGTTTACTTACTATTTCTCACGCATTAGGGTTCGAACACTCGAACACCTATACGGATTCTCCTGCACAGTGGCAGATATGTAAATACGGCAGTTACCTACCATTTCTCATGCATTAGGGTTCGAACACTCGAACACCTATACGGATTCCCCTGCACAGTGGCAGATATGTAAATACGGCGTTTACTTACCATTTCTCACGCATTAGGGTTCGAACACTCGAACACCTATACGGATTCTCCTGCACAGTGGCAGATATGTAAATACGGCAGTTACCTACCATTTCTCATGCATTAGGGTTCGAACACTCGAACACCTATACGGATTCTCCTGCACAGTGGCAGATATGTAAATACGGCAGTTACCTACCATTTCCCATGCATTAGGGTTCGAGCACTCGAACACCTATACGGATTCTTCTGCACAGTGGCAGATATGTAAATACGGCGTTTACTTACCATTTCTCATGCATTAGGGTTCGAACACTCGAACACCTATACGGATTCTTCTGCACAGTGGCAGATATGTAAATACGGCGTTTACTTACCATTTCCCACGCATTAGGGTTCGAACACTCGAACACCTATACGGATTCTCCTGCACAGTGGCAGATATGTAAATACGGCGTTCACTTACCATTTCTCTCGCATTAGGGTTCGAACACTCGAACACCTATACGGATTCTCCTGCACAGTGGCAGATATGTAAATACGGCAGTTACATACCATTTCTCATGCATTAGGGTTCGAACACTCGAACACCTATACGGATTCTTCTGCACAGTGGCAGATATGTAAATACGGCGTTTACTTACCATTTCCCACGCATTAGGGTTCGAACACTCGAACACCTATACGGATTCTCCTGCACAGTGGCAGATATGTAAATACGGCGTTTACTTACTATTTCTCACGCATTAGGGTTCGAACACTCGAACACCTATACGGATTCTCCTGCACAGTGGCAGATATGTAAATACGGCAGTTACCTACCATTTCTCATGCATTAGGGTTCGAACACTCGAACACCTATACGGATTCTTCTGCACAGTGG